>RJWJ010013285.1:0-40179 GCA_004363605.1 Indri indri
TTTCCCGGTCGGTAGCAGTGGCTTCTCTCTGGCAGTTTCTGTGATATATGCACACTTCTACTCATCATGAAGTTTGTGATTAATGTTCAGTTAATCTTTCTTCTCACTAATAGACCAAAATATTTCTCATCAAGGGATAAATGATCAGACTACAGATACAAGTGGCTCTTGAGAAGTCCATTTATAATGCAGCACTTTGAGCAAGAAATTCTTGATTTAAAAAAAGAAGAAAAACTAAAATGGATGTATTTAGTCTTTTACAACTCCCTCCCACTTCTTCTCTTTAAGGAAGTTTTTTTGGGTAGTAAACACAAAAAGGACAAAGAGGGAAAGAAAGTAATAGCATTAACTGCAAATACACAATGTGCCAGGTCCCATAGTGGACACTGAATTACGTATTATCTCATTTAATTCCCAGAATGACATTTCATAGCCAGCAGCATTGTCCCATTTTACCGATGAGTAAACTGAACTTTACTGATATAGTCCAAGGTTGTGCAGCAAGCAGGTTATAAGAACCAGTTTCAAACCATGATTCATCTGACCATAAAATCCATGCTCTCAACACCTCACAGTATTGAGCATCCACACATTGAACAAGAGAGAAAGCAGGTAATTCTGTCATTGAAGATGTTAATTGAAGACCAACTCCTAAAAAATCATACAGTCTGTTTCCTGTTTAGCTGAATTATGAGTGCCGAGCATTCACACAGATATTTAAAAAGAAGATAATCAGTGTGGCTCATCTCACCACAAGAGTATTAGAGCCCCAAAGAGAAAGACGTTGTCAGTCAGAAGTTTTTAACTCACAGAACCAATGCTGGCATTTAAATAGATGCCTTCAAAAACTATTAATACTGCTGATGTTCACCTTATCCCATATGAGGAAAAATCACTGTCTTGGTCAGCTAATGCAGGCAGCAATAGTTCTTGGGATGAGGGCCACAAATGGGGCCAAGCTGGGGAATTCAGGCTGGTGTAGGTACAGAGGCCAACCAGTTCTGAGAAGGCTGTAAAGCCTTGAGAGATTGACAGGTGTTCTGAAATGACAGAGCACTGACAATCAGGGAACATTAATTCTGGTTTTAGCTCTTATTTGTGATAAGATTCTAGAAATGTCACTTAACCTCACTGCGTTTCGTTTCATCTCTTAAATAAGAATCGTATGTTAACTGTCTCCATGGTTCTCTGCAGACCATTTTATGCTTTTAAGTTTATGTTCAATGAAATGGAACTAGGAGAGAGTTCAGAGTTGGAACAAGACTATACTGAAATTCAGAATTGCATTACACCAAAGAACACGGACAAAACATAAAAGTCCATTGTTCCAGGCCAAGGGGTCAAGGCAAAAAGGAAGCAAAACTCAAGCAAGAGGTAGCACAACAGTACGAGATGCCAGGAATAAGAAGGTTCTGTGGGACATTTCGCTAAGTTTTAACCCTGGCTTTCTTCCTCAAGAGACTGAGAACTAATCCTTAACGGAGGCCGCCTGAGAATGGCAGGCGGAAGGAATTAATACACTTGGTTAGAATGAGAGGCGTTCTGAAAGAAAAGTTTCTGACCAACTCCTTCATATTGACACATTACTTTTATTGTCTCTAAATATAATTTTGACAGGCATTTCCTAGCACTCAGTCTTGGTATCAGTTCTGTTAGAAATTCCCATGTTCTTAAAATAGCAGAACTAAAGAAATCAATAAACCACAGAGACATTTTAATAACATCCTTCTAAGAAAGGAATCTGGGTTCTTAGGTTTTTCCCTGAGGGCGATTGGTTTAACCAATTTGCAGTAATAACAGCTTGATTCATGAAGAATTTTTTTTAAATTTCACTATAATTTAAATCAGTTTTGCTAATGTCTACTCCCCTCACTTGCCTAGCTTTAAATAACACAGCCCAGCTACTTTTTAAAAAGTGGTTTTGTTTGTTTTACAATTGTGAGAAAGACGGGTGGGTAATTTGGGGATTTCTTTGCATAAGTAGTGTAATGCTAACTGCCTTCAATGTTAAATAGGATAGTTATTCTACCTATGGGAAGAAATATATATGTATATGTATGTATATGTATGTGTATATATATCAGCCTATATTTACATGTATATAATACATATAGTATATATTACATATGTGTGTATATATATCAGGCCATATGCTCTGATGTTTAACCTGAGTGAAACAGGCGACTCTAAGTTCATGACTACAGTTCATAAACAAATATGTACAAGAATGAACTCTATAGCTTTGATTTTGATAAGGAGTAACTCAACAGCTCAAATACTAATTAAGTATAAATTGGTTAAACTATTGTTCAGCCTTAAAGCAAATAGTAAAAAGCTGCCAAAAATACAGAGGTGGGCCAAGCATGGTGACTCACACCTGTGATCCCAGCACTTTCAGAGGCCAAAGCAGGAGGATCACTTCAGGCTAAGAGTTCAAAATCAGACTGGACAACATACCAAGACCTCAAAAAATTTAAAAATTAGCTGAGTGTGGCAGTGCATGCCTATAGTCATAGCTACTCTGGAGGCTGAGGTGTGAGGATTGCTTAAGCCTAGGAGTTTGAGGCTGCAATGAGCTATGACTATGACACTGCACTCCAGCCTGGGTGACAGAGTGAGACCCTATCTGTCTCTCTATGTATATATATATGTATATACACACACACACGCACACACACACATGCACACACACACATATATATATGGGGGGCAGAGGTAGATTTATATGTATGGACATGAAAAGACAATCAAAATCTATCATTAAATGACTAAGGTATTGCCACACGGTGCTATATCTATGTTGCCATATCAGTATACATATAGAAGAAAGTTGGAAACCCATGCATCATACTATTGTTAGTGGTTCTCTCTGGGGTTAGGCCTTTCATTTTCTATATGTTGTATTTTCTTTTATATGCAAATTGGATACAACTTTATATTATTATTATAATCATAAAATAATTTAGAGAAAAAATAAAATGCAAGCAAGCTGTCCATGGATATGTATGTTCTTCTCTCAATGTCTTCATTTAAGTCAAGCATTAGGGCCCACTTTGGCAGTGTGCCATTTAAGTCTTATTTTGGATGACTAATTACATTTTAAATTTTTATCTAAGGTATGTAGCACATGTATCACTCACAGTAATATGATGATGATGATGATGACTGATGACGGGAATAATCTTGGCTTTTACAAACCTGTCTTGAACACATTCCTTCAGAGAGGAGTCAGGATTTGGGGCTTTGACTGATAAAATTTTGTATACATTTAAGCTTCAGCAGTACCAAATATTTCAAGACCCACCACTCAAACCAACACAATTTTTGATTTATTAATGAGTACAAACAAAGGGGTAAAGGAGCTGTTAGAAACTTATATGATGATTTGAATTGTGACTGTACTTAATCAAACAACAACTTCACGCAGTGTTTCCAGGTCAATCAATATCTGTTACCTTGTTGCAGGCACTACGGCACTTCCAATCATAAGTCATCGCTGTTTTTGTTGCTGTAAATGTATTCCACAAATAGAAAAGAACACAGTGCATTAAGAAAAGTCCTGCCTGGAAGTGAGGAGATCTGAACTCTTAGACCCAAATCCACCTCTGACTGACAAGCTGTGTGACTCTAGACAACCCACATACCCTCTCGGGATTCAATTCCATCATTAGACTGTCATTTTCTTCCACTGAGTCTACTTCACCCCACAACCAGCAAGTCCAAACTGCCTGAATTATTGACTGCTGTATCACCGGCATCTAGAATGGTGTTCGCTACGTAGAAGATCTTTAATAAATACCTGTTCAAACGGCAAATTCCTTAGCGGTGTGCTCTGAGCTTTTATATGTGCGGCTTTTGCTTTTAGCATAACTTGGAGTAAAAATGGAAGAGCAGAAAATAAAGATCAGGATGTGTTTCTTGGAGAAGAGAACTTCCTTGCCTAAAAACCAAAGCCAAATAAACAGAACAAAAACACCTATGGCAAAGCCCTCACGGAGACTTATTATGCTTTGGAAACCTCCCTGCAAGCCCTGCCGAGCCCCGCTGGGAAGGTTACACAAACAAAGCAGAGCCACTCAGGGGCACACTCAGCACGCAGATGATGGGCCCCTCCCCCTGGCATTCCTTTCCTCCCTCTTTTACTGTCGCTGAAAGCTGCCCTATAAATCAGATTTAATTATCTATAAAATTTGGTGTAGAAAAGGATTTACTCATTAAAAATGTTCATCAACTTGCTACCCACGTTCCAGACTAATAGAAGCGGAAAAGGAACACCATGGAAACACCAGACGGGCTGGAGAGATAAGCAAGCTTGGAAATACCTGAACCTCAATTAAATAGCAAGTTCCAGTTTGTGTATTTGCCTTTTAAAATACTGTGTTGGGAATAAGTAAATGTCACCAAATAATCAATCAGTTTCCCCTTCTTTGCTCTTTTGGTTCCTTGCTTCAACAGGTTTTTAAAAATTGGTCGTCTTAGTTTACCTCCTTTGCCTCTTTGTTACCCAAGATATTCTCCCCAGTCATGTGTGTGTGTTTGCAAAATGTCATAATCCTCTCTACAGCCAAACACAACCGCTCGCGTTTAGTCACAGAGTGAGGAACAGTTAATTAATGAGAGCCAAGGGAGGCAGTGAGGAAACATTGGAGAAAAGTGTAGCCAGAGGAAGATCAGAGGGGAAATGTCTGAAGTCAGTCCAAGACAAATCTTCAGTCCTTAGAGAAAGCCCTAGGATAGATGATGTGGGCTGCCAATGCGTTGGATTTTGTGTGTGTGTGCGTGTGTGTGTGTGTGTGTGTGTGTGTAGGGAGCAGTTGTTTGTTCTTTTTGTTTGTTTATTAGAGTGGTAAAAGCAGGGAGTGTGGAAATCTGGAGAGAATGTTAGAGTAACTTTAACAAGGCAAAGCTTCTCTCTAAAATTGCACATTAATTTCCATGAAACTCTTCATTCGTGAAAAGGCAGAAATCTAAAACTTTTTCTCCTTTCTAGCACATGACAGGATTTTTGTCGTGACTTTCCTAAATTTTTACTGTGCCAAGCAAGAAAGTGCCCACAGGAGTGGGAGGGAGAAGACACATGGGTGGCAGCAAGGAAACCTGCCTAGAGGAGCCAGCATTCCCGTCTGTCCCTCACTTCCTTCCAGAGAGAACGTCTTTCCTTGACAGCGCCTGCCTCCTGTCATTTTATCCCAACGCTCTGCCCAGCCCTGGAAAACTGGATTTTCTTTTTAAAGAAAGATGTCTAGAGAGAAAAATAGAAAATGAACAGCCAACAGAAACTGTAGCAGAGCTTGTTGATTTGGTTCTGTCAGATGTCTCAAGTGTTAGTGGTAAAGCCCATTTTTTATTTCTAAAGACGTTGTTTCCTTTCATTGCACTTGCTGTATTCTTTTTGTTTATATGTCCCTTAATGTATATTTTCTTTTGTTGTTTGTCCCCAAGACCTCTTGCTGAGCCTTCCATTCCCTGATCTATCTAATCTCATGAACTCACCAAAACTGACGCAAATAAGGGATTTGGAATGTTTTGACTAAGTTTTGGAAAAACAGGTTGTTCCAATTGCTATCCACTCATTGATAGGATGCGTCCTTGTTCTCAGTTCACAGGTCTTTGAAGACTTGTGCTCTTGACCATACAATTGTAAGAAGATTTCAAGGCCACCCACCTAGACTGATGTTCTTGGCCCAGTGTTTGCCCCAGGAGACTTGGAGAGGGGGGAGTCAAAAGAACAAATGATGTGATACGTTATGTTTTGTGATTTTTCCCCCCTGAACCATTGTTTAATTAATGCACTACAACTATGTCATATATGGCTCACCTAGACTGAGCAAGTCATAGGACTCTTGTCTTACTCATTCTGTATCATCAATGTCTAAGACAGCGCCTAGCACATACAGGGATTTCAATAATTTGAAATGGATGAATGAACAAATGTTAAAGCCACAGAACCACTTGATTTGAACACAAAAGCTAAAATTTTAAAACCTATAGCAGTTTGACCTTTTGATTTCACTCCATTATTCAGACTGCAAAACACTACAAGCTGTG
The DNA here is from genome assembly GCA_004363605.1 of Indri indri. Classification (NCBI taxonomy): domain Eukaryota; kingdom Metazoa; phylum Chordata; class Mammalia; order Primates; family Indriidae; genus Indri; species Indri indri. The sequence goes on from RJWJ010013285.1 coordinate 6,049, forward strand.
GCCCTGCTATTTTCCATGAGCTCTGTGCTGTCTCTTGCTGTTCCTATTTTGTCGTTATCCTTGCTCCTATCCCAAACAGCCATAAAAATACACCTACTCAAATCACTATGCTGTCAGTAAAGAGAATCTGTGGATTTCATTCAAATGAATAACTACTGAATCTGAAATTCTGTGCCACTCAACATTTGCTGGCAGTGGGAGCGCATGTATTGGGAGTGCGGGTGGAGCAAAGAGTTGCAAATGAGAGGAAGGAGGAGGGTGGGAAGAGGAGAACCAAAGAGCGGGGAAAGCCTTGTTCAGTCAATCACTATTTACCGTTTACTTACTCTAAGCCAAGTACTGGGCTATGTTCTTGCAAAATAATGGTAAACAGGACATAGTCCCTGTTCTCGAAGAGTTTAAAATCTAGTGGGGGCAGTTGTATATCAACCCGGTAACCTTACTGATCTCACTACTCTGAAAATCATACCACATACGTGGTTGTTAGGCCTCAGGCTGTTCTAGTGTTGAGGATAACTAACAATGGATGAAATCTCCCAGAACTTGAGCCATGAGCTGGACTATTAGTTATGCATTGTTGAGCACTATGACCATTCTTCCATACCAATAGGCCTGCTGCCACTGCCCAAGTGAATACAAAATATGCTGCTCAGGCAGTGAGGGAATCTAATGAAATCCAGTATATGGCCAGTTAGAAGCAGCAGGCAACCACCATAGTCTTTTCCAAATTATGCAAATATGGTGGTTGGCATGCATAAGCAAAGAACACTGACACCTCCACTGAATGATTAAAGGAGCCCCAAAGCCCACCCTGCCTAGAAACATCACCCTCAAACCAGCTACAAAATTTTAATGTCCCTCCAGGGAAAGGCACTTTCATTAGATTAACTCATCAGATGCCTGGAAAGAAAAAAATCCATGATCAGGTCTTACCTATTATCAGCAATTAACATGTTTAATCAATGCATTACCCTCTCTCCTCCTAACCCTCTGGCTTTATCCCCACCCATTCCCACCTTAGTCTCTGCTCAAGTAGCTGTAAGTCCAAAACTGGTGAGTAGAGTAGGGTAGCAGTGATTAATCCTTTATGGGGGAAGAATATCTATTTGTCCAGAAGGCTTTTAAGTATCTCACTGGAGAGTCTTGCTTTGGTCATGGGGATCTGGAAAGAAAACATAAAGAAAGGGAAAGAAGTGCTAAAAATAAACTTTCCCCACATCACAATTTTGTGAGCTACCTGATCTATAAGTGATAGCTGTTCAACTCAAATCTCAACTCTGGTTCAGAACTCTCAAGAATGTCAGCTACAGGCACAAAGCCCCTATTGAGATGCTTGATAATCTAACCCATGCCATTCCTCTCTCAGTAGCAGCTACACTAAGTGACATCCAAATGTTGGTAATGAGGAGACATCTGCATACACACTGGTTTTGAAACATAAAGCACTGGAGAAGTTATGAGCTGTCAATCACTTTAGCTGTCCTCAGCCCTGTGTTTATTCAGAAATAATTTTCAAGGCTGCAGGAAGTGTTGTTACTAACTGATGAGCAAGTTTGAACACTGAAAATGAAGAATGATTGATGTTCTTTTAAGTAAACTGGGAAACTCTTCATCCACTAGAGGCAGCCACAGCTCAGGATGCTGATAAGTTTCTGACACAGAGAGTGAGTGATGAGTGGTATTCAACATCTGCTGAAAACAGGAAGCTCTGACAACAACGTGAAGCGGGATCCCCTGAACACAAATCTTATGGCTCCACACAAGCCAGCTAATAGCCCTGGTATCTTGATTTGATCTATGGCAGAAACCCAGTCAGTATCACGTTTGCTTTTCTGGTGGAAGACACTATAAAAGTAAAGACTCACTAATTGGTAATAAAATCCTCTTTGATTTACTAATTGGTTTGTAATTTTGGAATTTTCTAATCTGAATATTTAATTCTGAATATTTCCCATCTTGTCATATGTTATAGTATTAACAGTTAAAGAAAAAGGACAGAAACAGTTATGAGCATTCAAACTATTAGAATCTAGGAAATGTGGATCCTGTCTTGAGATTCATGTCAGGAAACCAACAACCTTAAAATATTCCTCACAGTTGGTTTCCCAGAGCCCTGATCCCAGGATGCCAGATGCCAACCCAACACAAATCCACGCTTTGTTACAACAGCAGAAAATTCTTTTGATCATGGTCCATTGACTGGCTGGCTCACAAGCTGTGGCAATGCCTCATCGGTGCTCTCATCAAACTCCCCAGCAAGCTCGGGCACAGTGGCTCACGCCTGTAATCCTAGCACTCTGGGAGGCCGAGGCAGGTGGATCGTTTGAGTTCAGGAGTTCGAGACCAGGCTGAGCAAGAGAGAGACCCCGTCTCTACCAAAAAATAGAAAGAAATTAATTGGACAGCTAAAAATATACATATAGAAAAAATTAGCCGGACATGGTGGCACATGCCTGTAGTCCCAGCTACTTGGGAGGCTGAGGCAGTAGGATCGCTTGATCCCAGGCGTTTGAGGTTGCTGTGAGCTAGGCTGATGCCACAGCACTCTAGCCCGACAACAGAGTGAGACTCTGTCTCAAAAAAAAAAAAAAGCTCCCCAGCAAGGCTGCCACCCACCCTCACATACAACAGCTGCATGTATGTGCTCATTCAATAGCACTTAGTGTGGGCAGGTTCTGTGCTAGGCACAGTACTCACTCTAGAGATGCAGTGAGGAGCAAAATAAAAATGCTCCCTGTCTTCATGGAGCTCATAGTCCAGCAGAAGACAGAGACACTGAATGTAAAATACATATTTCAATAAGTGCTATGAAAGATATGTTGCACAGTGCTATGAAAGAGAATAATGAAGGTGACCCAAAGGAGACATGGAAAGCCTCCCTGGGGAAGTCATAATTTAGCTGAAATGTAAAGGTAGAATAGGAGGAGGTTAGGCAAAGGACAGGGTATGTGAGTGGGGAAGCGTTCTAGGCAGAGGGAACAGCATATGCTAAGACCCTGAGGCAGATTAGAAAAAAGGGAACAGCACAGTGATGTGACCTATTTTCCTTACGCAATTGAAGTAATTCAAATTCAGTGAATACTTTCTTTACCTTAAAAGGTAAAGCCTTTAAATTTATTATAAATAAAGATGTATTCTAAATCCTGTCCGCTCTCACTTATTCTGGATTCTTAATCCCACAGTTATTCACCAGCATCTTTGATATCCTTTCTCTGGCCTGATCCTCATTCCTTCAAAAATGTACCTATCTTTTTTTAATAATGGTGATAATGAGACAGGATAATCTGCTGGGATATTAATTTGTGATTCGTGCTTGTGACTTGTGCTGTAGAAGTCTTGAAAGATTGAAAAGGGACTTTCCTCCTCTCCCCTTCATGGGAAAGACAGCCAGGTCTTTCTCTTCTAAGGTCTCTTTTCTTATCTATTTGTAGATATTTGAAAGTTTAGTTTGGTATTAGACCACCACCACCCCCAAACTCCCTCAAGTCTTCAGTTGTGCAAAATGTAGGGCCCTCAAGAGAAAGTAGGTATTGAGGTAGGGCTTTAGGTTGAGGAAAGGGGTAATTTGCCTTGTCATTCTCCTACTCAGGAAACCACCAAAATCTATGAAGTTCAGTCAAAACTGCACTCAGTATAGACCCTATGCTCAATTGGACCCCAGATCTCCCTGACTACTCCCCTCCATTACCAAATTCATTCTCATTACCAAGTCCTACCCTATCACTTCTGCCTGTCCCACAATTCATCTTAAGTCTCTTTTCTTCTATGTTGTCTCCCTTACCCACTTTTGCATCTCACCCTAATTTCAACCACTCATTTTCCTTATGTTCCATAGTACTTATCGCCTATACTATGCATGCAGTTATTAATTACATCCTCTTGTGTATAAAACAATCAGAGAACAATGTATGTGCTTTTTCTCCTCAACTAATTTGTAGAATGCTTAATTACAGAGATGAAGTCTTACACTCCCTTGAATCTCTTCCAATTCCTGGTGCAAAGCTGAATCTGTGGCAATTGCTCAAAAATAAAAAATTCAGATCAAATAAAATCATTTGGCATCCAGTCTATGTGCAATGCCATGCTGCATGCTGTAAGGATTTGGATTTGTAAAGGACATGCCAGCCTGGCCAACTCCTCATCTGCCCAGCCTCAGTCTACATAGACTACTCTTTTCTTGGTAGCTTGCCAACTCTAAGCACAGATTTGATGTTCCTCCTACGTGTTGCTAAAGTAACCTGCATTCCCCATAATACGCCACTTTGCAAGAGCTCATTTACTAGTCTTTTCCTCCAGGCTGAAAGCTCCAAGTGGATTGAGGGTGCGAGAAGCACATTTTACTTATTCATCATTTAGCTCCAGTTCCTGGCTGTCCCATGGTAGATGCTCAGGAAATATTTGTTGAATAAATAAATGAAAAATTACTGACCTCAAGGTACAAATTATCTAGTTATTGAAATAGATGAAATGGGGTAGGCACAGTGGCTCATGCCTATAATCCCAGCACTTTGGGAAGCTGAGGCAGGAGGATCCCTTGAGGCCAGGTGTTCGAGATCAGCCTAAGCAACATAGCGAGACCCCGACTCTTCAAAATATAAAAAAAATTAGCTGAGCGTGGTGGTGAGCACCTGTAGTCCAAGCCACTGAGAAGGCTGAGGCAGGAGGATTGTTTGATTCTGGCAGTTTGAGGTTCCAGTGAGCTATGACGATGCCACGGCACTCTAGCCCAGGCAACAGAGCTGTCTCAAAAAAAAAAAAAAAAATTAGAAGAAATGTTTAAATACATATGTGATGTACATATATACTAATTATATATATATTCATATTTACTAATTCATATGTACAATCAATTGTCACCTCTAAGGCCAACTATTGTGGTTTGAACCTATTTGGGGTATGATAAGAGCTCCAGACAAAGGCAATTGATAAACTGTAAGGCTGAAAACAGTAATTATTAACACAATATACAAATTTGTAGATTCACCATAGATAATAGCAGAACATAAAACTTAGCCAGGCGTTCACCTCAGGCCCTCATATAAACCCTCACCCTTCATTGTTCCTGTCTTCTTGAACACTCCTTACTCCTCATTAAGACCACCTCCCAAATGAAACACATTCAATCTTGAGTTAAATAAAAGCGTTCATGAGAATATTTTCATCCCCATGTTTCTGTGAGTCCACAGAGTTTTGTAAAGACTGAATTAAGATGGAGGCTTTTAAGAGCCATAACCTTTTCTCTACTTCTAAACCACACTGCATTAAAATCTACATCTCAAAAGCATAAGTACTGAATGTAGTTTAAAAATATAACTCCATTCCTGAATAAACCCTCCCACCATTTAACCCTTAACTTTAAGACACTTCCTTCTTTATACCTGGGATATAGATGCCAATCATTATTGAATACTGCCTAATACTTTCTAATTGTCTATTGAGAGTGGCTATAATTTGAAATGTACTAATTCTGATCTTTGGGTTGCAAGGATAGATAGCATATGCTGGCAGCATAGCAGTTGATTCATTTATTCTTTCATTGAACCAATATTTAAGGAGCATTTCCTATGTGCCAGGCACTGTACTAGGTGTTAAGGATTTAACAGTAGGCAGAAAACCCTACGTTTTCTTCCCAAGGTTTCTACTTCAAAGTAGAGAGACAAGTCCAGGAATATATTTCTCTTGGCTTAGCATCTTTTTCACAGCTGCCTATGTTCTTCACTATCTATATGATTGTGAATATGAATATGAGGCTCCAGGTACCAAATGAAATGTTATCATTATATCTGAATTTCTCTGACTTACTTTCTGTCTCATTAATTTGGAGTATCGTTCGTGGTACCCGTGCTATCAGTGATAATTTATCTATCTGTTTTGTTTGCCTGAAGAGATTGCAAACTCCTGGAGGACAGGGGCCTCACTGTGTCACCAAAAGTAGCATGCCTTGCCTGCAAGAGGAAAATGCTTCTTACTTTGCAGATTTTTTATCTTGGACTTCTTTTCAGGAGCCATTCTGAAGATACCTGCTGCAACTGTGATACTTCAACAGGGCTTCACCCTGATTGAATAAATTATTTTTTAAAAACTATAAAACTAAAAATGAAAGCCCTTATTTCCAACTGATTCTATTAAATCCCACTCCTGGAATTTCATCATATTTCAACATTAAATGAAAAAAAAATGCTATACATTGCAGGGAGTACCAACGAAGAATCACCTAAAAGAAAATAGAAAATAGGGAGTACTCACAATCTGGCACAAAGACGACCACGAGGTCACGACTGGGGAAACGCGTAAGCGCTGTGCCTGGTTCCAGGCTGCAGGGAAGATCAGGATGAAGGCTCTGCTCTTGCAGGACCAACGGTCTAGTGAGTGACAGATGCAGGCAGGCACACTGCCCCAGCTGATGCGCGTGAGCCAGGGCAGGCGTGACATAGAGCAAGGGCTCTCGACCCTCAACACTTGGGACTTTTCATATCCGGCCTGTTGAGGAAGGAGTGGTTTTTATTCTTATGTCATAGACAGTATTTCCAGCAATTCTTCAATTGGGAAATGAGTGTTCTTGACTGTAAAGGAAGGATTGAATTAATTATTTATTGTTAATACTGTTATATCCAAATGGTCAGCTTTACTGGTTGTTCTCTCTTTTACTGAGGAAGAATTGTTAAATTTTATTCCAATCTACGACTGTTTTAACTTGTGGTTTTTAAACTCTGCTCCTGGGAGCCATAAGATTTTGCCAGTGTGCTCTCGGGGACCCTGCATGGTAGCAGGTAGCCTTAGGGACGTGTCTAAGAGATTCTTCAGTCTTGCCATCCCTTTTTCAACTTGAGAAGCTCCATTTAATATTTTGGTCTTTTATGTTGTTGGGCTTTCTTTTTCTCTAATTTTAGAGTTCAGTATGAAGTGAGTTTTCTTTGTAGGGGAATTCTGCAACTTTATACATTATCCAGTATTTAAACTAGTGGCTTTTGAAATGGAAAATTGTGATATAAGCATATGATTTTTATCTATTTCTGTTTAAGAAGCATATTCAATTTCAATAATACATGGCACCGGATGCAACCGGAAGTTTTTTGGTTTTTTGTTTTTTGGCCTTTATTTATGCAAGTTAGTGTCACGAAGATTACTTCTCTAGTAGGTCAGGGTGCTAAGTGATGCTGTGGAATAAACATTTAGGAAATTCAAAGCTGCTTGTCAAAACAACTTAATATCACTACTTAGTTTTCTCCAAAAAGAACCAATGGAGCTGGACATCACTGTCAAACACTGTTTCCCAGCACCGGAAGCAGAGCTCACACTGAAGTAAAACACACACCAATTTTGACAGGAAGCCTACATATATAGAGTGTTTATGTAAGATAAGATGTGTTCATTTCCCCAGGTAGTTTAAAATTTGACCAAACTAAAATATCATAGTGTTTATTAGTTTGATTCTTTTATTACTTTTAATTGAAGGATAAAAGTATACATGTCATGTAGAGCGTGGTGTTTTGAAGTGCATGTACACTGTGGATTGACTAAATCTAGCTAATTAACATAGCTGTCATTTTTGAGGTGAAAACACTTCGCATCCCCTGTTTTAGCTTTTTTCAAAAACACAATATATTGTTATTAACTATAGTCACCATGCCATCCATTATTTGAATTCTCTCATGCATTTTTATTTCCTCCCAGTGCCCACTGTGAACTCTTGCTGTAGGGAAATTCAGATGTGTAATTCCCATTAACAATATGACAGAAACAGCAACTGTGTAACTAATTTCCTGCATTGTGTGTGTCTTCTGCTCACACTACATTGAACATATTCCCTCATGAGTCTGAAGAGAAGCAAACAGCACACCACCCTTTTAAAAAGTGGAGCAAATTCAGAAATTCTGGTGATCGTGTGGAGCACAAGAAACAGGGTGGAGTCTTATACATCATGTGTGCTGTGTGCTGGAGCCATTATCTCTACATATGCACCGATACTAATGCTGACATCTAATTAGCATTACAAAACTGATTAACTCTCAATAAGGTCAGCACAAAGCAGAGAAATACATCTTGATGCAATCTATTAGGTCATTTGTTTAATAAATTAAAAACACTTAAGGAAGGAAAATCAGTCTGGCATTTTCTCCAGTCTATTCTCTTTGGCAGATGACTGAATTACAGAGAAAAGTCAAAGAGTGGATGCAACACTACATTAAAAGCTCCGTAATCAAAACAGAGAGCATAAAAACACTTGAGCATTGTCTAATGGACAATTTATCATCCAAACAGATGCATTCATTAAGGGAAAAATTACCTTTGAATATCAGTAAAATAAATTGGGTCTATTCCGATTTCTTATTTCTGCAACAAGAGTGTTCCAAACTATGGAAACAAGTATATAAAAGATGCTTCAATGCATGAGCAGGACATTTTAGGCATTTAAGTTTATTGTGCAAAGCTGTCTGAACTGCTTGAAGATGGTAAATCAAGCAAATATGGAACATTCCAGCTGATAATGTCTTTCTGGGCCAATTATTTCTCTCCTATATTTCAAAAACAGAGACTGTTTTATTATTTCATGGCTATTGTTATTATTAATGCTACAACTACTACTAATAAGAAATCATTTTCTGCTTTGCCTTAGCAACGTGGACTCCAATCACTCACCACCGTTTTCCCTTCTGCGGCAGGGTAACATATCTCTCCAGCACAGAGCCAAAAGACTGTCCTCCCTCACGCTGTCTCTCCTCCTGTGAATTCTTGGTGCTGAGCTCACAGTCAGATGGCAGAGGGAATCACTCTGTACAGCTGGTGGCCTGAGCTGCGTGTTCCATCAATTTGCTGCGTTGCTTTGAAATTAACACTAAGCAGCAGTGCTGTGGTTGCCCTAAGGCCATAATCCAGCCACAAATGGAATAAAGAACTTTCATAAATAAACAGGCTAAGCAGTAGCTCACTGAGTTGTGGCCGTCAGGCACGTGCAAACCTCTTCTTTTCCCTAGGGGTGAACTTACAGAGAGCTGCTCTAACTTACTGGAGTGCTGCTGACAGTAATGATGAATGGCTGTTGTTCATAGAGCACCTACTATGTGCCAAGCACTGGTCTTGCATTATCCCCGATCCTCACGACAATCCTGCCTGTGGATATTATTACCATTTTACAGATGAGAAAACTGAGGTTCAAAATCAGATACAAAAATCTTTCCACTGCATACACTGTCTGTCTGCTTACTGAACCCTGACCATAAAAATTTTCTAAATGCTGGCAATAGGTTACTGAACACCTGGGTCAGTTTATTTTGCACATGATAAAATGGAGACAGCAATAGGTAAAATGCATACTGTCAGTTTGAGCCTCACCAGCTACAGTTTACATAACCCACGTGTGGTTTTGGTGCATTAAGCTAGTCTGTCTCTCTATATAGAAGGAGGCATTGCAGTGACAAGGGCAAAGACTTTGATGTTAGTCTGACCTGAGGTCGTACCTGGCTGTGTGATCTTTGGGAAACTAGTTAACTTTTCTGATCTTTGTTTCTTCATTCATGAATCAAAACAGTAGCCAAAATGTATTGAGTACTTAACAGTGTATGAAAAACTTTATCCAAATGATAAAACTGGATTTCAGAGAAGTTAAATAATTTGCCCAGGATGATAATGACTAAGAAGTGTCAGAAGAGATATTGTAACTCACGTATTCTGACTCTAAATCCTGAGATTGTGGCTGTCTTATGCCTCCCTGCCTCACATGGCTATTTTAAGGATCAGTGATTACATATAATATATAAAACATGTTCATATGTAATATGGCCTATGGACACTGTAACCATATTCTAAAGAGTTTTAAATGCCAATATATTACACAAAGTAATAATAACTACCTTATGATACTTGTTTAGTCTAAGCTGACTTTGTAAATTAGGCCAGGTATAAATGACAAATGTGCTATGTTATTAAAGAAACAAGAGGCTCCCTAGAAGAAGTCTTTATTCAAAATGTATGTATAAATGAGATAAAATGGTAAGTTTTAGGGAGAAGAAGCAGTCTTAGGCATCTTGTTAGCCTAGACACAGTACTTTGCGTTTGGAAGACACTCAGAATATTGACTCAAGTTGTATTGCAACAGGAAAAAAACAAACATAACCATTGTGTTTATGATTTAGTCATTTCTTCATTCAACGATGCACCAAGCCCTGACCAAGTCCTTGGGACTGCAAAGATGAATTTCACATGACTCCTGTCTTGTGGAATCCATAATCTATTAATAGTGGAGATACAGATAAGGAATTAAGATAGAAATTGGAAGTGATACAGCTGTGATATGGAGAAGTATATGGGAGGGAGTGGCTGACTCTGCCTAGGGATGTTGAAGAAGGCCTTTTCAAGGAAGAAATTCTTAAAAATTATCATGAAGGATGATTAGAAAGCATCTAGGTGGACACAGTATTCTGCATTCACCAGCCACATAAGTGCAGCTCAAAATGTCAAAATTTACAAATGACAAATTTAGGTTACAAATCGGGCATCTGCAACCAAGTCTGCACACATGACTGGATTAGAAGTTGTAAAATGATTAGTGGGAAGCCAGTATGAGTTTCCAAAACTGTGGCTAGAAAAGTAAACTGTGGTCAATTTATAAAGAGGTTATATGCCATGCTAAGAAGTTTATACTCCAACTACAGGCATTAAGGAGCAATTGACTTTTTCTAATTAGGGATCTGATATGATGAGCTTGGTGCTTTAACAAAATAACTGGAGCAGGAAGATCAGCTAGTAGTAAGAAAAAAAATGGGCCCCAGTGACGGTGGGGAGTGAACAGAGCCACAGGCCCATGGTTATATGTGGACGGTACAGTAACGGGAGTCTGGGAAGATTACCAAGTTTCTCACTTGGGGACCTGTGGATTGTGATGCCATTAATGAAAGTAGGGGACCATGGAAGAGAAGCAGCTTTGGGGAGTAGATAATGGGTTTGGTCATCAACATGATCATTTTGATGTGTTTGTGGAAAATTCAGCTGGAAATGTCTACCTGAGCTTTAGGAATGAGGCGAGAGCTGATGATACAGATTTGGTCCCCACCGGCATGTAGGTGGTTGGGACCATCAGCAGGGCAGTGGGACTCCTCAGAAATGATGATGATGATGATGATGATGATGATGATGATGATGATGTGAAGGAAGTAGAAAAGCGAGTGTGACGTCAGCAGGGCCTCTCTGAACTGCCGTTCTACATTTTCCCTAAGTGGACAAGTTCCTACCAGTTCTACTTCAATATTTCTAAACTTCACATTTACTTATTTCTATTTTAAATTTACAAGTCACCAAAAATCTCTGAAGTAGTCAAAATAGAGGTATGTGTCCTTTCTTCTATACACACTCTCCTCCAGCTCATACCTTCTTATCCGGTCCATTCTCTTCAGCGTAGGCATCTTGTGGATACAGGGATGCCAGAAGATGCGAAATGACATCCTTTGTTATGAGAACAAGGTTTGACTTGTAAATGACTAGGTTAGGGTAGTACATGCAAATCACATTCCCTAACATTACCATGAGGGAAAAGTCTGAGGATGAGTCTTATTTTCTCTCACAAGCAGAGGTACAGCCCCTGATTTATAGATATACTACCTGTGTGATAATTGGGCAAGTCTCTTACTTCTCTGGGCTTTACTTTCTATATCTGCATAATGAGGGGCTGGACAGGATGATCTCTAAAGTGTGGCATGGCTTAAACACTCTGAGTTATGCCGTCGTTTAAACAATTTTAAAATCTCAGTGCCTTAACACACAAACTTCATTTCTCAAGCTCAGCTACATGTCCTTTAGGGCTGCGGTCCCCAACTCCCCCAGCTGCGGCCCAGTGCTGGTAGCGGTCTGTTATGAACCGGGCGAGAATCACCACCTGAGCCCCACCGACCATGGAAAAATGGAAAAATTGTCTTCCATAAAACTTAGGAGCCGGGCTGCACAGCAGGAGGTGAGTGGCGGTGGGCAGGCAAGCCAGAGAAGCTTCCTCTGTTTTTACAGCCCCTCCCCATCGCTCTCATCACGCCTGAGCTCTGCCTCAGGGACCGGTGCTCTATAGGTTGTCTTTGAAGATTCTGCTCAACATAATCACTAGGACCCAAGCTAATGGTAGGTTGCAGCTGCACTCTCTGAAACATATGGCTTCTCATCGCCAGGAAAGAGAAAAAGAGGGCGCTGAAGGGTTTGGACCGACAACTAAATGCCTGGGCCTGGAAGCAGCATCCAACATTTGCACTCACAGCCCACTGCCCAGAACTCCCCACAAAGCACTCTTTCATGCAAGGAGGCTGGGAAGTGCGATTCTTTCTGTGCTCAGGAGAAGAGAATGGGGTATAGACAAGCACTTGAATTCTCCAAAATCTGGAGCAAGCAGAGGGAACTTCATCAGGATCTCTGGAACATCTTGTGCTCCTAGCCTTTCTGGTGGAGAGACTGTGGCCTGTGCTCCCAGTCTTTCTGATGGAGAGATTGTGGAGTGGGTGAAAAATGGTAGCTAGCAAGGCACAGTGAAGAGAATCTGTTTTTTCTCCATTTCTCTACATTCCTCTCAAGGGAAAAAAAAAAAATCAAACCATCTGAAATAATTACAGCACTATCTCTTACTTTGAGGAGCAGCAGACTGCCACTCCATATTTGGTTTGTTTTAGAGGGTTCATTCTTTTAAAAAGTAGATAATTTCCACTGAGCAAGGATTTTTGTTTAGGTTCCTTATACCTAAAGTCCATTCCTAAACTTGAAGGTTTTATTCCATGTGAGAGCCAAATCACATTTTAGCAACAGCTGCATTGCATAACTCAGAATGCTTTGATTTCTTCCATCTAAGTTGAAAAAGTTGTCACAAAACACCAACAGATTCAAAACAGCTCTCAAAATGACTTTTGTTAAAGGCAGATTCCTGAACTATTCATCTGTGTTAAAATGCATTTTGCCTTGAATCATATGTCATGTTGCCAGCAAAGAGTTGTTTCCATGCCAACTCGTTTGCAACACGGGGGAAAAAAAATCAAAGCTACTAACATCTGGAAGATGTCAGTACTGATGTAAGCCACTTACAATGAAAAACATGGGACTGCAAGTGTCTGCCAAGGAGACCCTATATATGGGGGTAACATTTTATAATATAATTGCCTAACAATGCATTACTATTCCTTTTTTGGCTGTTTTCTTGATGGAAAATCTATTCCAGAAAAGGATTGCAGAAAGAAAAAATTAATATGCTTCATATGCAGTGTTTTTCTTATAAAGCTAGCACATTTTTTCTGGCATGAGCCTTTTAACAAGCCACTTAATTTCATGCATAGTCTTAAAAGTGGGACAAGAAACAATTATTTCCCTTTCTGCACCTTTCTCTTTCCATCTGTGGTCTCTTTATAAATAAGAGTCTACCAGTGAGAAATATGAGACCCAAGGTCTCAAACAATGAACTGCATGACCAGCAGTTCCAATATACTTACTTTCCTTTCTCTAAATAAAATGGATTAGTTTCTTTATTCCCTAAATGATAAAGAATGTCACAGGCCAGAGTGCCTTCTTGGAAGTATTATCCTAAAGTCAAAGAACCTAAGGACACTACATTTCGAGTTGATGCCTAATGCTGTCAGAACAGCTCAGGCCTTTTCACAGGTAACAAGGATCCACTGACAGTGAAAAAGCACAGGGGTTTCTTGCTCTAACTTAAAAATGGAACACAAGTTTGTACTAAGCCTTGGCAGATTATAAGCACACAGAGGCTCCTTTGAACAGAAATCATACCTAACAAGTACAACGTGTACTATCTAGGTGATGGGAACACGTATAACTTTGATTCAAACAGTACAAAAGCAATCCATGTAACCAAAACATTTGTAGCCCTGTAACATTCTGAAATAAAAAATAAATAAATAAATCATGTATGTCCCGTGCCCCTGCTTACCCAAGCAAGACTTCAGAGCATCCTCTTGTCCTCCAAATACTTCTAGGTATCTACAGAGCACACCTCATCTATGCACCCAGGAAATCTCCACTCATTGTATGATAGTTTTTCATTGTACAATGTTTTTCTTCTTCTCCTGCTCTGGTCACCTTCACCCCCAGTAAGTGCCACCTCCTGCCAGACACCAGGCCTGCCACCAAGCATTGCTGCCTCCCACCAACAGGTTATGGTTCCAATGTGCCAACACTGCACCAGTATCTACTGCTAGGTGGGGAAGAATCTCCTTGTTGGTGTCTTCCTCCAGCGGGAGCACACTCAAACAGTGTTATTTGTGGTCAGAATATTTGATGAAACAATGTTTAAGGGCTTTTTGTTAAAAAAAAAAAAAAAAAAACCCACTGTTTTCCATGGGACTCATGCATGATTCCAGTGGAACCTGGGCCAGTGCTAATCCACGAGATAAATTCCCAGCAACAGTCACTATATTGTGTCTTCTCCTCTCTGTCCCTAACACTGCTGACATAATTCAGATTTCCTTGCTGAGTCAACCTACTCTTGCCTGGCTCCTCTTCATTTTGACTAAGTTCTTTCCCAAGAAACTCATCAGTCCCTCTTGCAAAGAGATATCTGGAAGGCCCATCCCATCGGTTACCAGAGATACCAAGATAGTTTTAAATGACAGCACAAATGATAGGTGTGATTCAGCAACAACGTGGTTAGAACATCTTTTGCTTTTCAGAGACTGGGTCAAGGTTTTTTGAGTCATTTTCAGAAAAGATTCTTCCTTAGGAACAGCCTAGGATCATTCTTTCGGGCCCTCCACCCTGGGCTCTCACCCCCACTGAAAATAGATGGCAGACATGGTTCTAGGTGTTCTCAACATGAATGTGTTCTCTTGCTGAAATGAAAAATCAGTGGCCTCTTCAGCTATCTTGTACTCTTGACATACTGACTTTCCTGATCCCTTGCTCACAGGTGAATTCAAACCAGAGTTCAAGGTAGTTCCAGTTCCTTCCTCAACTCACAGACTCAGCCCTGTTTTAGGCTTTGGGGCTAAGCCTACGCTTATTGTTGAATGAGAGCTATTGAGTTGGAGAGCCCTAATTCCATAACCCAAGTGACTCTGCATCATGCCATTTATTCTAAAACCACATTTATTCCACATTTGAAACCAAGTCTCCAGCTTGCACTTCTAGTCCATATCTGTGTCACTCCTCTTAATCTCTTTTTCCTCTCAGAAATCCAGCTACTAAGCATGTGAAGACAGGTCTTATCTGTAGACATCCATCACCTTCTCCCTACTACGCTGGCTCCCTCCCTACTGCCTGCCCCCACACTGCCACCTGGCCCATCTGTTATGTCTTGCTGAACCCCTGACATGCCCTGCGTGGCTCTCTGAGACACTTGCCTCTCCTGCTGCTAAGTTTGCACTGACCCACTACCTTACTCCCTGGGCTGTGCCTGGTTTCCAGCTCCCAGCCCCCATGTGCAGTCCCTACCACCACTCACTGAGCTCGGAATACAGGTTCAGACAACAGAGGCCCTTGGATTCCAACCTAGCTGTTCTCCTACTCTCAGCTGATTGAACAATGCAGTACCTCAGAGAAGCCAGACCTGGAAAAGAGATCACGCAAACCACTGGGCCACATTTAGCTGGCAGATGGGCTTTATTTCATCCCTGCAGTGTTTTAAACATATTTGTGTGAATCTTGAAATTTGGTAAATCTTACATAAAACCCCTAATTTTTCTTGAGATATCAGAAGCTCTTACGAGAAGCTCAAATTCTCTCATGGTAATAATCAGCTGAAGCTGAGCAGTGGTTCCCCCAAAGAGCACATGTCCCCCAGTGCACAGCAGTCCTCGGAGCTCCCTGTGCCATGAGGTTACTTAATGTGACACTGCCCTAATTGTTTTCTAATAGTAGAGAAACATTTCTCTGTACCCCTGTCTCCAGCAAAAGTAGGAAAATGAACAAAATAAAGTGAAGTCCATGTATTTGAAGATGCAAGAGACTATTGTGCCTGTGCATGTGTATGGGTGGGTGTAAGGGAAGAATAGTCTTACGTATTTAATAAGTATAATGTATAAATATTGATGTTTTTAATACACCATCCACATTGCCCATTTACATTTATCTTGATTCATCCCCTAACCTGAAAGATTGATAGAACATCTGCAACCAAGTCTGTCTCTATAAATATTTTACATAAATTGCTACCTATACATTGTGATTTAAGGACCAATAAAAGTCAGTGTATTCGAGAATCTACTGAACATCTGGGTCAGGCCTTACCCCTACTCTTTACCAACAGCACAGGTGCAACTGCCACTGTTAGAGCCACACTAAGAAAACAGAAACAGGGAGCTACAACTAAAAAGCAGATTTATTGCTTGAGGACAGCTTCTAGTCCTTCATTTATTAAACTCCTTCGATCACTACGTGTTAATCTCCGCTACGTGCTTGGCGCGGTATTGCACACTGTACGTAATTGTATTTGCTATCATTCAGAGGGCCTACTGTGTACTGGGGGCTCCGCCAATCCCTTTGCAGATACTGTGTTATTCATAATTCTCCAAGGTACTAATTATTCTCATCTTATAGTAAGGAAGGTGGAGCTCAAGAAGCTAAAAACTGGCCCACAGACACACCTTATGAATGAGGTGCAAAGACTCAAACCCAGGCCAGCCTAAGTTTAAATGGAGAAGGTGTTACCTGAAAATTGTTTGCTCAGATGGTTAAGTCTCTTTACATTGCTCAAAGCTGAATATTATACACATCAAACCGCAGAGATGGCTTAGTATAACACTGTATGCCATTCCCCTGTATAACTCCTCGCCCACAGACGAGGAACAATTGACTCACCAACAGGGCCTAGCCTGTTTGTTTAAAAAACTTTACTTTTAATTTCTAAAATATCCTCAGCATTTTACACTAAAAACAAGGTAGCATTTTGTTATTATTTGACTTTGAACTGCATTCTCCACTGCAGAATGTCACTTAGCCTTCCATAAGGATATGATCAGCATCTTACACAAACTTTAACCTCTGCGTGTTAATAAATAGCAGCAGAAACCCACATGTAGAGACACGATGAAAAACAGTAATAAAGCTGTTCATTACCCTTGACTCTTCTGCTCCCTTGCCCTTGTTTTCCCTCTGCACATGGTCAGAAATTGAATTGATATTGAATTTGCTTCACTTGTGCAATACTATTCATACACACTTTTGTAATTCATTCACTTCACTCACATTTCACCTTTTGTCATTTCAATCACTTTAAATCTGCTTTGGCCTCCTTCACATTCAGTATACTAAGTTCCTGGGCATGAGCAGAGGATTTATTAACTTTACTTTCTGGGTTTCTGGTTACAGCAGGAATAGTCTCATATGGAGACAGGTTTAGATACTGACAACACTGCTGGTCCTGAAATAAGGCCTGGAGAGAAGACAGATGCCAGCCTTTCCTGGGATGGACTTTGCAAAGCAGGTACACAGCTAGGAAGTGTGGCCTATAGCCCTCAGTATCAGCATCAAGAGGTGGCTAAATGTATCAGACAGGCAGAGTTCACATCCTGGAGTGCCATTTCCTGCCACAGGAACGTAGGCAAGTTACTCAGCCTGTGTGTGTCTCGTTTTCTCATCTGCAAAATGCATATAATGATAGTATCAATCACATAGGATTGTTTTGAGAATTAAATGAGAAAATCTATATCAAACACTTAGCTCATGTGTGTTCGATAAATATGCGTTATTATTATTATGGTGGAACCAAGAAGGTGTAGAACTAATCTCTTTTCTTTTATAATGAGCTGAAGATAACACGAAAAAGACCTAAAGAAAAACCTACTTCAACAATGTAATGAGCATATAAACAATAACAACAAAAAAATGCCTCATTTAAAGCAATTGTTTATTCAGCCCAACCGTCTAATGAGTTGCATTTAATGAAAAAGCCTGCTGTCCTTCAATATTACCTTCAAATGTTATAAATACTGAATATTGATAAATTTCCTTTTGTGAAAAAATAGATCAAACCTTCCCTAACTAAATTCAAACTTTTTGAAGGCTCTCTTTATTTCTGTCCTGTACAAACTGAGATAATAATATTCCCTGGGCTTACTACCTGCTGTGAAAGAGGAAGAATTTTTTACTCCTCTCATTCTTAAACTTTAGAAATTTGGTGAATGAATCACTATTTGATAGACTCATCCATAACTTACTTTCCCATTCTCCTTACAGAGAGCAGAGTGCTAACTTTTCTGTCTTGAGTACAAAAGCAAAGTTGGGTAACCAAAGACTTGATGGACCAAAACAGGCCAAGGCCCAGGCAATGTCATAGGAAAGACATGGTTGACTGCCCGGGATCAAAAATGATAGCTAGCGTTAGCACAGGTGTGATTAACCAGGCCCTGCTTACAGTAGAAATAACAGGTGAGGAGACGGTGAGTCTAGATCCAGGTAAGTGTCAGAATTAAGTCTGGGTTAGCAAACTGAGTAGATTAAAAGATGGAATCTGGGTAGAAAATTCTAAAGGCAGCTGGCTGCTCTAACAAAGGTGTAAAGAAGGCTCAATTATCCGGAGACAACATAGGTCTTTTCCATTTTAAGAAACCAGAGTCTGTTACTGAAAGCCTGAGTCTTTAAAGGCAAAAGTGATCTCCTCATTCGTACAGGATCCCTGATAGCTATGACTGTGGATAAAGCTATGTGTGCCACCCAGACCCAAAGATACTTACAGCCAGACCTAAGGATCCTCTCAGAAATCCAGTCCAATAGCAGCTGCCCCCTTGGAGTCCTCATATTCCATTTATAAAAATTTTCCTTCTTTATTGCTATTATAGAAGTTGCTCTGGTAGCAAAGGCCTTTAAATGAGGCCCTAATACTAGTCATTTTAGTTTATTCTCATAGGAAAGCTACTCCAGCACCTTTATCAACCCAAAACTGCCTGTCTTTGGCCCATTTCCAAGTCAGTTATAGCTTTTTGGAAGTGTAGTGACCAGAACATGTTCTTCTTCAAGGGTAATATTATACTTTCTATTTTCATTCTAATACCCTTCTTGGTGATGCCAAGAACACTCTGGCTTTTTTTTTTTTTTTTTTTTTCATCCAACTGCATACCGAGTCTTCAAGATCTGAGACTCCATGGTCCCTTAAAAGAAGTTCAATCCAGCCACTGTTTATTGAGCTCTTGTAGAGGATACAAAAACACCAAGAAGCTCAATCTTGGCCCTTAAGAAGCTACCGTCTTCATTAAGCCACAAACTTATGAATACCTTAAATAAAAAATCAAAGCAACATATTAATAAGTACCAGGGATTAGATTATAAATATTTCAGAAATTCAAAAGAATATGGCTACTTTTATTTTAAAGTAAATATATTTCTGGGGTATGATAATGGCTTGCAAATTATTCAATAAATGGGACATAATAAAATAGAACAAATTAGGTGATTATCTCTTCTATTAGTTGTGGTTCAATGGTAAGATATTTGGCCAGGATCTTATTGTTATTGAGCATTCTCAAAGGAAATATACAGAGAGAAGACTTGGGCAAAGACAGATTAATATTAACAGGAGCTTTGTACTCCTGGCCTTGGACAGGTAGGCCATCTCACATATGAGCTAGAAGAATTTCTTTTAAATCACTGGGCTGAGGCCTAGGCCAGAGATATCAAATACAGAGCATATGCCTTCCTCGGTCTACCAACACAGATATCAGTCTTTTTCTCACTGAGCCCAAAAATGGCCACAGAATTTTTTTTCAATTCAGCCCTTTTGGTGACCATCACCAATAATCAGAAATTGTCATTGTAGACTGACACCTGTTTGTCAACCTGACCTCAGGTCCAAACATGGCTTAACTCATATTGTAGCCTGAATACAGAGATAAAACCTCTACTCAGGTCCTAAGAAATTCTTGGGATGTAGTCCATCTTTATGATTAGCATTCTTGAATCAGTAATAATTATAGACACTTAATTATGGAAGATCTTCACTTCCAAATAAAAGTAGAAGACATGAGTATAGTCTCAGTCCAATGTGCCAGCTATGACAAGAAATACATAATATGCTCTGATAATAGAAAGATGTTTACTTAAGTAACTGTATATTAAATGGTACTGTATTAGTCAGGGTTCTTCAGAGAAACAGAACCAATAGAATTATATATAGAGAAAGAGATTTATTTTAAGGAATTGGCTCACATAATTATGGATGCTGGCAAGTCCAATATCTGCTGGATAGGCCAGCAAGCTAAAGATCCAGGAAGAGTTGATGTTGCATTTCAAGTCCTGAGGTTATCAGGCTGGAGACCAAGGGAAGACACAATGTTGCAGTTCAAGTCCAAAGTATGTCTGCTGGCAGAATTCCTTCTTGCTCAGGGGGAAGGTCTGTCTATGTTCTATAAGGCCTTCAACTGATTGACTGAGGCCCATCCACATTATGGAGAATAATCTGCTTTATCCAAAGTCCAACAATTTAAATATTAATCTCATCCAAAAAAAAAAAAATCACCGCCATGGAAACACCCAGAATAATATTTAACCAACTATCTGACCACTACTGCCCAGTCAAATTGACACAAAAATTAACCATCACAGGCTGTTATATGAATTATAATATGAATAATTATGAAAATATTAATAATGTGAATTTTTCCAATTCATAACCTGCAAAATCTACAGTCCCTTCACAGTGAAGTACATGTATGACCACAGTGGGCAATTTGCCAGGGGTGCCTGCCTCTCTGGAACTTTGCATTTAGCAGCAAAGCTTTCTACCTGTTGGACCAGGGTAGCCTGACTGTGTGAAATTTAAACTTACCAATTGTAACAGATTAATAGTATCTAAAGTTTTATATTCTATTTTCTGTACCCAAATAGGAAGTATATTTAAGGCCTTTTAGTAAATGCCATCAAAAGAGTAAATCCCATCAAAAAAGTAACAATCTCACTGCCAAATGGGGGTAAAAATAAAACAAAACTTTAAACAGTATGGAATATCAGTTTTTATAGCATACTGACTTTTGTCAAGTAGTTTTGTTCAAATACTAACATTTAAAAGTATTGTCTAGAAAGGTGAGAGGGAGAGACAAGATGGCTGACACCAGCTGCCAGATTATCTCAAAAAGAAGGAAAAGTTTCAGATGAAAAAGAAAAAATAAACATAAATCAGCTGTAATTTGGTTCTTTGAAACGATAAACAAAATTGACAGACCTCTTTCTAGATTAACCAGGAATAGAAGAGAAAGGACCTGAATAAACTCAATCAGAAATGAAAAAGGAGATATTACCACAGAAATACAAAATATCATCTATGAATACTATGAAAATCTCTACATAGAAAAACTAGAAAATGTAGAGGAAATGGACAAATTCCTAGAAACACACAACCTCCCAAGACTCAATCAGGAAGAAATAGTACTCCTGGACAGACCAATTACAAGCAGCAAGATAGAAGCAATAATAAAAAATTATCCAACAAAAAATAGACCTGGATCAGATGGATTCACAGATGAATTTCACCAGACTGACGAAGAAGAGCTGGTACCCATAATGCAGAAATTATTCCATAATATTGAGAAGGAGGGAATCCTCCCCAACATACTCTATATAGCCAGTATCACCTTGATACCAAACTCAGGAAAGGCCGCAACAGAAAAAGAAAATTACAGACAAATATCACTTATGAATACAGACGCAAAAATCCTCAATAAAATACTAGCAAACCAAATTCAATAGCACATCAAAAAATAATTCACCAGGACCAACAGGGATGCAAGGATGGTTCAACATATGTAAATCAATAAATATGATTCACCACATAAACAAAAGCAAAAACAAAGACCATATGTTCATCTCGATAGATACAGAAAAAGAATTCAACAAAATAGCACCCTTTCATGCTAAAAACCCTCAACAAACTAGGCATAGAAGGAACGTATCTTAGAATTATGAAAGCCATAAATGACAAACCCACAGCCAACATCACAGTGAAAGGGGAAAAGTTGAAAGCATTCCCCCTCAGAACTGGAACAAGACAAGGATGCCCACTGTCACCATTTCTATTCAACATAATGCTGGAAGCCCTGGCCAGAGCAACCAGGCAAGAGAAAGAAATTAAGGATATCAGGAAAGAGGAGGTCAAACTCTCACTTTTTGCTGACAATATGATCTTATACCTAGAAAATCCCCAAAGACTCCACCAAGAGACTCCTGGAATTGATAAATAAATTCAGCAAAGTCTCAGGTTACAAAAATCAATGTACTTTAACCAGTAGCATTTCTATACACTAATAACAGTAAAGCTGGGAGTCAAATCAAAGCCTCAATACCATTCACAATAGCTACAAAGAAAACAAAATACCTAGGAACATACATAACAAGGAGGAGAAAGATCTCTACAGAGAGAACTACAAAAAACTGAGGAAAGAAATCACAGATGATATAAACAAATGGAAAAAAATATCATACTCATGAATTAGTATAATCAACATTGTTAAAATGTCCATATTGCCCAAAGCGATTTACATATTCAATCCAATCCCCATCAAAATACCAACATCATATTTCATGGATCTAGAAAAAATAGTTCCGTTTCATTTGGAACCAGAAAAGAGCCTGAATATCAAAAGCAATCTTAAGTGAAAAGAACAAATCTGGATGCATCACATTACTAAACTTCAAACTATACTACAAGGCTATAGTAACTAAAACAGCATGATATTGGCACAAAAACAGAGGCATAGACCAATGGAACAGAACAGAGAACCCAAATGTAAAACCATCCACATTCAGCTAACTGATCTTTGATAAAGCAGACAACAATATACACCATAGAAAAGATACCCTATTCAATAAATGATATTGGGAAAATTGGATAGCCCCATGCAGAAGAATGAAATAGCATCCATATCTCTTACCACTCACAAAAATTAATTCAAGATGGATAAAAGACTTAAATGTATGGCATTAAACCATAAGAATTCTAGAAGAAAATGTTGGAAAAACTCTTCTAGATATTAGCCTAGACAAAGAATTTATGAAGAAGACCCCAACGGCAATCACAGCAACTATAAAATTAAATAATGAGACTTGATTTGGTTAAAAAGCTTCTGCACAGCTAAGGAAACAATCAACAAAGCAAACAGACAATCTATAAAATGGGAGAAAACATTCACAAGGTATACATCCAATAAAGGACTAATAACCAGAATCTGCAAAGAACTCAAGCATATCCAGAAGAAAAAAACGACCCTATTAAAAAATGGGCAAAAGACATGAACAGAGGCTTTTCAAAAGAAGGTAGACAAATGGCCAATAAACAAACATATAAAAAATGCTCAATGTCACTAATCATCAGGGAAATCCAAATTAAAACCACAACGAGATACCACCTTACCCCAGTCAGAATGGCTTTTATTTAGAAGTCCATAAACAATAGATGCTGGCATGGATGCATAGAGAAAGGAATGCTTATACACTGTTGGTGACCTTGCAGACTAGTACAACCTCTATGGAAACAACACGGAGATTCCTCAAAGAACTAAAAGTAGACCTACTATCTGATCCAGCAATCACTACTGGGTATTTACCCAAAGGAAAAGAAGCCATTTTATCAAAAAGACACCTGTACTGAAATGTTGGAGCACAATTCACAATTGCAAAGATGTGGAATCAACCCAAGTGCCCATCAGTTCATGAGTGGATTAACAAATTGTGCTATATGTATACCATGGAATACTACTCAGCCATGAAAAAGGATAAAATAATGCCTTTGGCAACAATTTGGGTGGAACTGGAGACCATTATCTTAAGTGAAGTATCTATAGAATGGAAAAACAAACACCACATATACTCGCTATTAAATGGAACTCACTGATGAGCACACATGTGCACAGAGGGAAGTATAACTCCATGGAAACCAAGCAGGGGGAAGCGGGGAGAAAGGGATGGGCTAAAACTTACCTAATGGGTACAATGAACACTATCTGGGGATGGGCACACTTATAACCCTGACACAAGCATTACAAAAGAGATCTGTGTAACCAAAAACATGTGTACTCCTGTACAAATTTTTAATATAAAAAATAAATTAAAAAGTACTGTCTAGAATAAAATCCAGAATATAAAAATGACTACTTCAAATCAATAAGAAAAGCAAACTAATAAGAAAAAAATGAGTAAAAGATTAAAAAATTACATGAAAGAAAACTCAAGTGGCTAATAAGCTTACAGTGAGAAAATCTGTGTTCAGAGACATTGAATTAAAACCACAATAAGATACCACTTCATATCAGAAACATTGTCAAAAATTTTAAATTCCAATGGCATCAAATTGTTGGAGAGAAAGTAGAGCAGCAAGAATCCTTTTGAAGAGGAAAACACCACCAGAGAACAATTTAACTACCTCAAGCAAAGCTGAAGCCTCATGTATCTTCTGGCCAAGGCATTCTACTTCTAAGAAATTCTTGTGTACATACACAAAGGGATATGCTGAAATATTTGTAACAGCATTTTTTTTGGTAATAGCCAAAAAACTCCCACTCCTGGGAATAAGATAATGAGCAAATACATTGTGGTATATTCATATGATAAAATACTATACAGCAACTTAGTAAGTGGCCTATACCCATATGTCAATGTTTTTATTCTCAAAAATATTACGTTAAAGAAAAGGCACTTGCAGAAGAAAGATTTTAAAACACACAACTCTCTATATTATTAATGTACAAATTGGAAGTAGAAAAAATAAATGTCCAATTTACAGGGGAGAAAAAGGAAAATATGATATCAGGGTGGGGTTTAAAGTATATTCCATTAAAACCATAATCTTTTTGTAATTTTAACAAGAAAACTAAAGCAAACATGGCAAAATGTTGCTGTATATGTTGATTGTGATGCAGGTACACGTGATTATTTAAATATTCTCTATACTTTTTTGGTATTTGAAACACTTTATAATTATTTTCCAAATGATTTTTAAAGTGTAAGATTTTTCTTCAGGAATTGTTTGCTGGTTTGTTTTGTACAGTTAAAGTCACTTTTATAAAAGAAATAAACACAGATAATGGAACTTTGGGGGGAATACGTCAAATCAAGCCATGGGTTCAGGACAGATAAGGTCATTTCTGATTTTCTCAGAACCAGACAATGGTACCTTCTCTTCCTCAGCACTCCCTTCCTTCCAGAACCAAGGACCCCTTTTTGTGTTTGTTTTAGATTTCCCGAACTTCTTTCTCTAAAGTCACTTGTTTTTGCCTGAACCCACAGTGGTTGTGCTTTCCTCACATCCCTTCCACAGCTTCCTGTGGCTCCCTCAATTACTTCAAGCCCATTAATGTTGAGTCGATATCAACACCCAGCATTTAGCTAGACAGCGGTAGGAAAATTTGGATTCCAGGTTTAGATTTTACTGCTCTGTGGATTAGTTTCTTAGCTATTCATATTTTGAGTTATATTTAGGAGCCTTGGTTTCCACAAGTGTAATATGGAAGTAACATCATTTCTAACTGTAGAGGGGTGCTTGGTGCATCAAAACCACAAGAACAAATTTGTTGTAAGAGGACCAAACAAGCCAATCTCCCTATCACTCATTATTCCCTGACTTTGTTTAGTAGTTAATGATTCATTCATTCATTTAGTCAATAAATTTTTATTCTGTATCTACATCATGCAAAAAAACAGCGAAGAACTCAGAAACGCTCAAACATGCCAGGTCATTCTTTTTCACACAATATATAAGTTAATGGAAAATGGAAAATAACATAAATTCTTCATTAGGAAGGAAAGGTGTTTTACCCAAGAAAACATTTCAAACCCATAGTGAAGACACTAAAAGCACACAGGGTTATAGATGGAAACACATTTAAAAGCTCAGAGCAAGTGTTGTCCAAAGAACTTACAGGTAAAGAGCAATGGCATAGATAATAGGCTAGCACATTTCATTCTCTGTAGCAGTGGCATTCAGACTTTGTGATTTCCAACAAAATTTTCCTCCCAAATTAAACATGGTGGCCAAATTTTATTTTCCAAATAAAATCAATAAATTAACAAAGAACCAAATCTTACCATAGTCTATCATCAAATTTAATTACAAGTATGTAATTATAGAGTACAGTCCTTCCAGTGAATAAACTATTATTTTTCTCATTTTGCTAAGATTTGGAAAACCCTGCTAGTGTCATAGAATGATGCAGTTTCATTGATTTAATAAATATGTTGAGTTCCTACCATGTTCCAGGAACTGCTCTAGGCATTTGTGGTACATCCATGAGCAAAATGAAGATTCTTGTTTTCATTCTAAATTATGAAAAAGAAATAAAGTTTTATGATGATGATTATTTCACCCTGAAATATAAGGCCTGCTTTTCATATTGAATGACAGAATTTTCTATTAAAATTAAATGCAGGTCTTAAATGAAAATAAACAAACCTGCTCCATGTTTGTAAAATACATGGGGCTTTACTAAAATTAAACATAAACTTTGATGTTTTATTCCAAGTTAAGCAGTAATTTTAAGGCTGAAGACAGCAAACTGTGTTCAGTTGACTGAATTTAGAAGTAGAAATTTATTTTGATGATATTAAAATATCCATTGTTTTCATTTTCTTTTATAGTTAATATATGCATATTTCTGGCTGAGCAGTCCTAATAATTCAATTATTGCTAACACTTCTATTGAACCTGGGATAGACCACTTTCTGATGTACCAACATGATCAACACATATTTTTTCCATATTATTATTCTCAGTTTATCTTTTGGTCAAATTGGAACCTTATTTTTTATTAATGATATCTATTTTCTGAGGTTAATATGATCTGATTATTTTCATATATGTTTCATTTTTATAAGTAATCTTGAGTCGACTTACATTTAACTTGTCTAAAAAATATTGAGTTTAACTTATAATATCCACCAAAGTACATCTATCAAAATTTCCTTAAATTGTCTAAAAACATGTGGATTTTCAATTAACTAATATGTTGTACGCATTAAGAAAACACCTAGATATTCAGCAATCCCTGGCGTGCTTCTCCAGCCCAGCCCCATCCCCCAGGTTTTCTGGGTGGGGGAGGGGGCACCAAAAAAAAAAAAGATATTCAGCAATCCCTGAGTTCTCAGTTTGCACTTATTAATAAAATTTGTGGCCACCTCTACTTCGTTCAGTGGCCATGTCTTTATTTCTCCAGTGCAATTCTTAATGCTTTTACCTTAATCTTAAACTAGAAATAGGTTTTTAAATGCCTATCATAGCCAGAAATACAATAGAAATCATGAACCGACATTCCGATATGTAGGTTTTTTTAAAGCAACATACATCGCCAAATCAAACACATCTGCAGGTATGGCCTGCGAGCCTGCACTTTGCAGCCTGTGTCTTAGATACTGTTTGCCTGGATTACCATAATATACTTGGCATAAGTCAGCCTGACATAAATCCCCAGGTTCCAATTATCGTTACATAAAAATGAGTACTATTAAATAACCAATAAAGATACATTTTATTGTTCTGGTACTATGCCAGCTACTATGATTAATCAAAAGAAGTATAAGGTATGGCTGCTTTCCTTCAGGAATAAGAATATAAAGGAGCAATTATTTGGCACCTGCTCTGTGCAAAGCTCACACAAATATAAAAGAAATGCTATTTCTTTTCATCTTCACAACTGCACAGTTAGCTGTTACTCGTTTTAGTTACCCCATTCATCAGCAAATACTTATTAAGGATGACGACATGCCAAAGGACTGGAATTTTAAAAGTGAAAGAAATGAAAGGCAGAAAGATCAGAAAATGTGTCCAGGGCAAGGACTCAACCTCTACCTTTCTTAGTCCAATGCCCATGACCTTGCCCCACCCGCACCCTCAAGAGAAGCACAGAAGAAGATTAAGGGCTCCAAGTAAATCTGACATGGTTCGAATTCTGCCTAGCACTTTGCCGCTACATCTCTTTCTGTGTTGTACTTCTCACTATTTCTCTCAGAGTATTGTGGCAATGGAAAGGGCTTTATAACCAGTCCTGGCTTTTTGATGGATAGAGAAAACCTTCCAAGCTGAATTTGAACTGAAATTGTTTTCTCACTGTGCAAAAGTCATTGATTCTATGATATTTCTGTGTAGCCACATGAAAAAACTCCCTGCCTTCAGAGACTAGTGTTTTGCTATTCAACTGTTTCCAGCTTATGTGTGTCAGACTGACAAATATGTAACCTAGGAATTCTTCTCATGTTTGCATATATACCTATATATAATGGTTATATCAGCAAAGAGCTGGCCATGTTTAACATGAATAAAAACACCCAAATAGTTTTGTTTTCAAGGTTATTATTTACTGATTAACATAATAGATTCAGCTGTTTTTATCTGAGGTGTTTATGTAATTTGAAGTACACTATTAGCCATCAGTTGAACTGGTTCATTTGTACTTTATACTAGCAGGCTGTTAACTAAAGAGCAAAAGTTCTTTAAAAGGAGTTATTGGAGCTCCTCTCATTTATTTACCTATTTTTCAATCCCCACGGCACAGGCAGAAGAGTTGAATGAATGAGTAGAAGAGTAGATAAAGAGGCTAGCCCTTTTCCAGGTGGTCTCTAAATTTGAACAAGCCATTTTTTAAGAGAGGCCCATATCTCGGGAATTCATTTTCTCTCCTGTTTGACAAATTTCAAATGTTTCAGGACATGATGCAGTGCCCTGTCATTCAATCAAGGTTTGATGGACGGAGGAAGGTAAATATACATTTGGAACAGAAACATTTGTAATTGAATGCTATATTACTGTTAGTAAGGTTCTTTAACCTAGGTATTAAAGAAAATAAACAAAAATAAAATATTAACACCAAAGTGTCATTTTAGGAAATTACATAAAAACTCTGTCTGGAAGAAAGGAGGATACATTGCTATCTTACCCACTAGGGGAATTTAGTAGTACTTACACTTCAGTTTTTATCAGTCATTATTTTCTTGATCATACTTATATTTCTTAACATAGCATTCAGTTTATTTCCTCAAGGGTACATTTCGTCTGGTTTATACGGAGCTAATTGGCAATTTTACTTTGTGTTGACCTTATTTCTCCTCTGAAGTCATTATTTGCCACTACCTCTCTTTGAACTCTAAGCTGTTTAGATAGTGACCCTGATTTTGTCTATTAGCCTTTCACATAGAGAAGAATTGACATCATTGTGCTGGGGACAGTATAACTGCTCTCTGCCCGTTGTCATTCCTATGGGCCTCACACAACGCACTTGATTCATTTTCTTCGTCTTGTTTTGCCTCTCCAGAGTGAAGCTGTAAAAGCTGATTTGCCCCAAGCTGATTGAGCACCAACACTGCTAGGAGCTTTCATATCTTCTGTTTCATTTAGCTTTGGCCTCATACGAGGCTTTACATCTTTTTTCCTTTATGTATACCACGGCTATACTGATGTACATAGCTTCTTCCAAAATACACCAAGCAATCTCACCAAGATAATAACTAACATTATTGAGTGCTTATCATGAGTCAAGCACTATTCCTGGATTACTCCATTTAACCTTGCAACAACCCAAGAGGGTAGATATTATTATTATCCCTATTTTACTGATGAGAAACCACGTTCTTAACACAACTATGCTTGCAGGATCCCTGTTTCAAGCCTTCATGCCTTTACACACGTTGCTTCTGCTTATCAGCCGGGACCGCCCTTATTCCCCTCTTTCAAGAAGCCTTGCAAACTTCTACTTACCCTTTAAAAACGTGCTTTCATGTGCTTTCTCTGTGAACCCTTTGGAATCCACCTTACAGATTTGATCATCACCTTTTTTTGTTCCAGAACTATACCAACTACAAAACTTTAGTATTGCTCATTTCACACTTCACAGTATTTTTTAAAACATAGCTGCTTCCCCTACCAAATCACAATGACCTTGAGAGCAGCGACTTGAATAGTTTACCTTTAAATCCTTGTTTTCTATGCCCAATTCTTGGCCCATTGCAGGGTTAATGTCTAGCCACTGCTTTGCTTCTTGATTCTGAATCAAAATTTCCTGTTTCTTTGTATGTCTAGCAATTTTTTGATTGAATACTGAATTGTTGCTAATACATTGTAGAGACTGAATCTTGTCATGTTCTTCCGAAGACTATTGACTCTTATGTTAGCAGACAGTTCTATTGCTGGTTGATCGCTATGTACTAGAGCAAGCTTGGTTTCATGCTTTGTTATTGTTATCGCAGAACCTAATGTGTTTCCCAAGTGTCTTTAACTCTCCAGGAGTAAACATCCGACCTCGGTCTCCTCTGAAGATCTTTTTGAATCATAACTTTAAGCTTTGCTAGGCAGGGTCTAGTGTAGGCTTTACTTTAGGTTGTCACCGTTACTCCTAAAGTGTAGCGTTTCTGTGTCTCAGAGGTATTAGGGAATCTCTCCACTCTGATGGGGCCAGAATTCCAATGTTCCCAGGCAATGCTTTTCCCACAGATGCTCACCTACGGTGTCTCTGTTTCACTCTCTAGTGATCCTGAGGTGGTTCCACTCTGCATATATATATAAGCTAGTCCTCAGCCACAAACACACAGGGGACCCCACATGGAGACTTCCAGGACCCGCCTCTACCTAGTTCTCAGTATCTGATGCCCTCCTGCAGATCCCAGCCATTTCAACAACCCAAACTTTGATCTCAACCTCCTCAGCTCAGTGAGATCACCACACTCTACTCCAGACTCCACTTCTTGATCCACCATGATCAGGAAACTGTCTCCAGGAAGAGGGTTGGACAAGCATGAGGCTCATCTCTTGTCTCCCCATCCCCAGAGCTGCAATGTTATGCTAACTATTGTCCAGTGCCTGAAAATAGTTGCCTTATATATTTTGCCCTGTTTTAAAGTTGCTTATGGCAAGAGAGGTCATCTAGTATCAATGATAATAGCAGAGCCAGATGCAGAAATCTCTCTTATGTATCTTTATACCTCCAGTACTTATAAGTGTCTAGCAAATAGTAAATCTCTAATAACCAATAAATTGTTAAGAAAGGATTGAATAAATGATGCTTTTCAATGAGCAATGCTGTTCTAGCTGAGTAATATTTTATTATCCCATGAGATCACCAAAACATAATAGATTTTATTCTGACATAAAATTAATTTGATGAAATTAATTGGGGGTTGAGATGAGAAGAGAATTTTCTCAGCTAGTTTTCAGTTGTTTCCATTTATTTATAACTAACACAATTTTCTAGTCCTTTGATGGTAGACAGATAAACACTTAGGCAAATTAAAGTAAAAATCTAGGTTAACAGGAATGCTTCAGAGAATGGAATTCTGTTAATGTAATTTTTCCACCTAGTGAGGGTTAACATAAAATCCTTTCTGTTTAATACTTATTATTGAAAATGTCTATGTAATAAAGTAATTAATCTTTCTTTAGAATATACAGCCTTTGAACCAACAGCAAATTTTTGACAAATTTTCCTTCACTACCTCCAAATACCAATCCACTCTGTCCAGTCCAGACAGTCCTTAATCCCTGGGGACATATTCAGAAGGTGGGAAATATCCAGACAACTCCCCTGAATTATTGGTACACTAAATTCTGATCATTCCCAGTATGATAAATGAATATGACTCTACCCCTAATTCAAGTGTGATCTTAGAGACAAATGAATATTCTCTCACAATGCCTCCTATGAGCAAGACACAGCCTTGCCCCCAGCTCTTTACTACAGCAACTTTCCCTGTTTCTTGCCATGATCAGAGGAAAAGTAATACCCCAGCTCTCCAAGATCCTGGAAGTCTCTAATGATGCAACATTGCAGTTCAAGGAATTCTGGGCCAATTTCTGAGGGGAAGTATCCCCAGGCTGATGCATTTTGTTTCTTCTCAATAACGTCTCTTGAAAACAAGGAAATCAACCAGTCATTTTGCTGGCTGAGAAGTCAACCCTTTTCTCTTTTCCTTTTTTTTTTTTTTTTTTAAGTGTGTACTACTTTGGATTTATTTGACTTCCTGAATCTGTGAATTGTATCATTCTTTTCAAATATGGCCCCACTTTCTTTCTCTTCTCATACTCTATTATCCATGGCTCTTTATCTTTCTTTCACATTTTCTGTCTGTATATTTCCTGGATGCATCCTGAGTCATTTCTTCTGACCTATATTCCAGCTTATTAATATTCTCTTTAGCTGTTTTAAATTACTGTCAAGCCCATCCACTGAGCACTTTTATTTACAATAGTATTATTCAAAGTGTGGTCTCCAGACCAGCAGTACTGGTATCATCTGGGAGCTTGGTAGAAATGAAAATTCTTGGGCCTGCCCTCAGACTAAATCAGAAGCTATAGAAATAGAGCCCAGGAATCTGGGCTTTGAAAATCTGTTTTGAAAAGCTATCCAGGCTGGGCCTATTATAGGCTTACACCTGTAATCCCAACACTTTGGGAGACTGAGTTGGGAGGATCACTTGAAACCAGGAGTTCAAGACCAGCCTGGGCAACAAAGCAAGACCCCCATCTCTAAAAACAGTAAGAAAATAGCAGGGCACTGTGGCTCATGGACATAATCCCAGCTACTCAGGAGGCAGAAGCAAGAGGATCTCTTGAGCCCGGAAGTTCCAGCCTGGATGACAGAGAGAGACTCTGTCTTTATTTAAAACAAAACAATAACAACAACAAACTATCCAGCTAATTTTATGATGTTAAACTATAAGAAGAAATAATTTACAGTATTGTATTTTTCACGTTTATAAATTCTATTTGGCTCTTTAAAAAATATGCTTAGTAATACCTTGTTTTCTGTTTCCTGGAATATTTTTTTAAGTTTGTCTTTCCCTTCTTTGAAAGTAATAACCATATTTGTTTTATATCACAATATATTGGATACCTGTTACTGCTTTATGTCATTCCTGATGGTCTCATGCATGATGCCATGTTTCCTTCTATACCTAATGGGTTGTTTTTATTGAAAAAAATCTCCCCCCCCCCCCCAAAACTGCTTTTAGGTATACTTTGAGGTCTGGACTAAAGGTGCCCTCTCCTCTGGAGATAATTGTCATTTTCTTATGCCAAGTGTGCAGGGATACTTTAAATTTACAAAACGTTTTGGATCATTCATGTGGGCTAACAATCCATTTGAGGGTTAGCTGGTGGTTAAAACTTCTCAGAAGCAATTTTGTTTTTCCTCCTTGATCTAATTAGCCTGATAACAAATTTCTTCAGTCTCCAAAGTCTGGAGGAGGTGGTAAAATTACTTCTGATTGCACTGAGGATGAAGTCCTTGGGGGTCCCTTTATGGAAAGCTGGTCTCTTATTAGACTCCCCACCTGTGTGAGCCTGAGGCTTAGTCTGCCATTGCCCAGGAAGTAACATAGTTTAAAACCGAAGTCATCATCTTCAACAAATGAGCTCAAGATAAAAGCAACATCAATGTTCAAGTGTTTTTCTTTTTCATCTTATAGCTAACAATATTCCATTTTCCCTATTTCTTGGATTTTTCCATGTACTTTTAATTATCCATTTGTCATCTATATTATATGCAAAGAAAAAACATTAATGTAAGAATATAGGGAAGATTTCTCATTGATGTAATCAGTCATTACCTATGAGATTCAGATTGTAGATTCTGAGTTCCTTCTATCTAGAGACTTACAATTTGGTAGAGCTAATTCAACCAAGATATAGTGTTAATCATTCAGAAGTTACATCATTATAAAATCTAGTAAAAATACAGGCCGGGCGTGGTGGCTCACTTCTGTAATCCTAGCACTCTGGGAGGCCAAGGCGGGTGGATTGTTTGAGCTCAGGAGTTCGAGACCAGCCTGAGCAAGAGCGAGACCCTGTCTCTACTAAAAAAATAGAAAGAAATTAATCGGACGACTAAAAATATATAGAAAAAATTAGCCGGGCATGGTGGCATATGCCTGTAGTCCCAATTACTCAGGAGGCTGAGGCAGGAGGATTGCTTGGGCCCAGGAGTTTGAGGTTGCTGTGAGCTAGGCTGACGCCACGGCACTCTAGCCCGAGCAACAGAGTGAGACTCTTGTCTCAAAAAAAAAAAAAAAAGTCTAGTAAAAATATAGTCATAAAATTGAATGATTTATCATCAGCTACAATCTGGATTCTTCTAATGAGAGAACCGAAGCTTTCATCATAGTAGAATGTTTGCTATTAATTGACCATTCTTAAATTTCAGAATTAAATATATACAAATAAAGTATCTATCATGGTTCCAATGCTGTTTTCCTATTCATATA
>RJWJ010013286.1:0-40178 GCA_004363605.1 Indri indri
TATATGATACCCCAAAATTTTAGATGCAATTTGAAAATGTCAAACTAGGTCTTCTAGGAACAAGACTTAATAAATTCATCTATGTTTTTGTGGTGACTTTCATTTTCTTCTGCCTTCAAAGCTATTCAAATCAGATGTCTGAGGCAAAGTAACAGATTTGTATCATCAGAGCTCAAGATTAACTTAAAGTTTAACTAAGCAACTTTTCATTAAGTCACTTGAAGATGATTCTTGGCTTTCTGTGCAGGAATAAAACAATTTGGAACTTATGGAACAACAGCAGCTATTTTCAAATCATTAATAAAGCATACAACATAGGGCAGCCAAGATGGACTGCACAGGTTGTGCTCTGCACAGGGAACCCAGGCCAGGAGTGTGTTTTACTGAATAATCGATGGTCCCTAGCCAAAGCTACATCTACTGGAGCAAGGGGTTTCTTTTAATAATTTACATAAGGTATCCAAGGAGGGCAGTTTTTTCCTAAGTTGCGTTAAACCTCTATATGAGCTACGGGAGGCCCTCTATAACATGTTTCTGACTTCTTACTTCTAACAAAATATAATTCATTGCATTAGTATTAGCTGACTCTCTAGCTGTTTCATGTCGCTAAATACTCAAGAAAATCTTCTAGTAATGACCTTACCTCATGAGCTTGGGTCTCCATGACTTGGACTAAAGAATGCTTTAAGAACAGAATATTAATAAGTTCTGAGACAATGAGTCATTTGTATAATAGACTACTTTTCCCTTAATTTTAGCTCCTGGCTTCCACTCTCCCTGCAGATCTTATATAGTTAACTCTCAATGAATTATCTGCAGGCGGGCTATGCTTAACACATTTTTACATTAACTTTTCTTGACTACAAGATTAATACACGTCCACTGCAAAAAAATAATGGAAAATACAGAAAAGTATAAGAAAAAAATTACAAGGATCAATAGTCCAACCATACACAGACAATTAACCACTATTGGCACTTCAAGGTTTCATTCCAACGTGACAAATTTTAATCCCAGTTTGGCTTACCCATTTTCCTGAGTTTCCTCCTATTTCCACTATTTGGTACCGTGATCAAGCAACCAAAAGATTTCTACAATAATTATCTTCTATAAATTAATTCAATAAATAATCAAGTACTATTATATGTCATAGGCCTGCTATTGATTATTATTCATTATACTTCTTATTCATTATTGTTGCTTATTATCTTTATTTCATGAATTTGGTTTTATCCAATCATACCCTATGAAGATTTTCTATTATATATATAGTAAAATCTGCTACTATATAAGTATTAGAGCATTTCTTTGAAATAATATGGAGATTAGAAATAGCTTCTAATAGAGAACAAAATAAAATGCTAAATTTGATGCTTAAAAGTAAAAATTACATACCAAGGCCAAAGATAAAATATTTTAAATAACACTCTTGTTTATTTTTATTATCTCTACTACAACTAAAATATTAGTATGGAAAAATGAGAGTCAGCTATGCCTATAAAGGTAAAGTGCCATGAAAGCCCCAATGCATTATCTCTCAAGAGTCTAATCCTACTCTGTCTGAGGAGTTATCCTCTTTCTGTGAACTCTGTCATGTAGAATTACATCATCTCCCATGGCTCAGATTATCTCCAATTCATAAAATGCTTTAATAAAAACTGTTATGAAGTGGGTTCTGTTATATATTCACATAACTTCCTCCTCACTTTGGTTTAGTACGGAAATACACAATACATCAATATGTGTTTCATTAAGACAGTTGTTTCGATATAGTAACAAGCTGGGCAAATAGAGGAAGTGTGCTGAGTGTAATTTATTTACATTTGAATAAGACCTCAGACAAATGACACCACACAGGAAGCTCATAGTGAGGTTAGAGAGAAATGGTGGCTGAAAAATGCCTTGAAGTTTGGAAGCTGTAAGCATTACTTAATCAATAGTATTGCTTCTGAATTAAAGCAGAGTAACAGTACCACAGGGATAGGTATTGCGGTCTGTGACAAAGATTATTAAATGCAGGCATTAAAAATTTAGGGGGGATATAAATTTTCAAAAAATGATAAATTTTTAGGTTATAACTTAGAATACATACAAATGGTAAAGTTTAAAGTGGTTGGCCTCCATGAAGTAAAAACCTTACGAAAGCCCTAAGTTGGGGAATCTTCTTCCTTAATATACCAAAGCTTACTGCTAAAATTCTTTTTTAGTAGAGTCTAACTTCCTATTAGCATTGGAGTTTCTCCTACTTTGCATGTTAATTCCTTGTGAAAGAGTCTAAAATTAAGCACAAGTTCTTTAATGAAATAGGAGATTCAGAAAGCAATGATTTTCAGTCTACAATTATAGTAGCCTGTACTATTCCTATTTCCAAACTCTGAGCAGGGTCACCTTTGTTTGAGATAAATTATTACTGGCAATATCTTACAGATTAATGTGCAGACATTTGTCTTTCCAATGTAGTTCCAAATAGAATTAAAAAAATCTTGCAAAACTAAATATAATTTTTAAGAAGAAAATGAGGAAATAACTGTGAAGGTACAATAATGATAGAAATAGCATGAAGAGGTAAGGGTGAGGGAAATACATAAAAGGTATTTTGTTAATACTAAAACATTTGCTAAAAGAAAAAAAATATGACTCTGTGTATGTGTGTATATATATATATATATATATATATACATATATAATATATATAAAACCCTCTATAAAGAATAAATATTTCATTAGGAATTGTTTTATATTTTTTTCCTTCTTTGTATCTATGAACTAGAAAGTAAGTTCCTTGGAAGTATGTGATTTATGTGCTACAATTCTTAACTAGCATGATACTGAGTAGAAAATTGATTCTCAATAAATATTTGCTTGATTTGTGTGAAATATAAAAAATCTGGTCTCTAAGAGTGTACAGTTTTAAAATATTGGATGTTCATTCATGCATGCTGGATAAAAGAACAAAATAAAAGGATTCCCAAAAATAAGATACATTGTATCACTATATGGGGAAAGTAGGATAAATTATTCTACACTATACTGAGGAAATAAAATTAATACCAAAAAACCCTTCAATTGAAAATAAATCTATGCAAATACATGCTGAAATCCTGCGGATGATTCAGAAGAGTCCCAGAGACATGAAAACCCAATGACAGCATCATGAAAATTATTTGTCCCAATATCACATATCATTTCTGTCATATTATACAAGAAGTGATAAAGTATGATTAGAAATTCCAATTTCCTAATCATATAGAATGTAAACAATCTATATTACAAAGGTCTATGAATTTTCTGAGGCATTATCAAGTTTTATAGAAATTCTTGATTAAAATCTGAACATGATTCCTTTCAATGTAAAAACTCATAATTTCACTTGTAAATCATCATTTTACATTCAGACAATTTTTAAAATTCACATTGTGACATGGTATACAATTAAGTTATAAAAATCCTTCAAAATTTTCTTAAAAAAATCCTAAATATAGTTTTTCTAGTAATGCAAAAACAATTTGATAATAGGAAATCAATTGCTCTAAGTCCTTTCCTGAATTGTCATTTTTCAAATTATCCTATACCATTTTTAAGGAAAAGGCTATACATCTGAATCCCAATGCCTAGTGAACAATTTCTGGCACATCGTAAGTACTGAATAAATGTGTGACGAATTGATTTGAATAGAAAAATACATCTCAATGAAAGTCTATGTCCTCAACTAGAGTTTGATATTATTTACCAGAAAAGGGATTAATAAAACTCAATATCCATTCTTAATAATCAAACGAAGTATTACAAAATAGTATTTTAATCCATTTTACTAATATAAAAAAGAATCTGTCTTAAATTAACAACTAATATCTGCCTTAACTATGAAAAAAACTAGAGGCATTACCATATAATCAAGAATATTAAGTATTCACTCTGTCACAATGAGTCCTTAACTGTTTTGGAAATTCCAGACAATGAAATAGGAAATTAAACAGAAATAAGAAGAAAAAAAAAGACAGTTATCATTTTTAGCAGATAATTTAATGACCTTGAAAACTGAAGAGAACACATAGTAAATTATTAAAACTATTAAGAGAGTTGAATAAAATAGCTAGATAATAAATACAGATGGTTCCCAGCTTACAATTATTTGACTTAGGATTTTTTCACTTTAAGATAGGTTTGTAAGGATAGGATATGACCCCACATAAGTCAAGAAACACATGTATTATAAAGAAAAAGACATGAAATTTTTACCAAAAAATTAGAAATGGAATGTAAGCAATTAAGGACAATAACAAGAACATAGCATGCCTATATCTAAATATAATAAGGAATTTGGGGACCTATATGAATAAAAAGATACAATTTATGTATGAAGCACTACATAAATGGAAAACATACTATGATTCTGAATGTGAAGTCTGAATATTGCAAAGATAATAATACTAATTTATAGGTTTAATAAAATTCCAATAAAAATTCCAATGGAACATTTTTATGAACTCAACAAAGTAAATGAATCTTGAATAATCAGTAGGTGACAAAAGCCAAAGCATTTTTGAAAAAAGAAAGATAAGGAAAGGTTTGACCAAAAAGATATATAAACTTACTGTGAAGCTCTAATGAAAGCAATTTAGAATCAGAGAAAGAACTGAAAAAAAAGATGGTCTAGAAATAGATCCTAATGTTGATAAAAATTAGTATGCAATAAAGATGATATAAAAATCAGTGGGAAAATGATGCTGAGACAATTGGTTAACCATTGGGAACAATATTAATAAGATGCTTATCATATACCTTAGGCTAAAATAAATTCTAGAAGGAACACAGAATTAAAAATACAAAATAGAACTGTGATCGTAATTTTAAAAAAGGTGAGTATTCTTCAGATTTCAAGCTTTTAAAGAAGATAAAAGCAATGGACACAGTCATAAAGAAAAAAACACAATGAAATTGACCATACAATTATTTAAAATTTTTTCACATCAAAAACAGCAAAAATAATTAAAAGACAAATGAAAACTGTGAAAAAACATTTCTGCAAAATATTTGACAAAATGAGTAACTTAACATTTTAAAAATCTTACAAATCAGTAAGACAACATGAGTAAAAGGTGATTTATAAAAAGAATTTATAAATAAAATAATTTATAAAAAGCAAACAATTTATAAAAAGAAGAAAACAATGACAATTAAGCACATGAAAAACATTCCAGTTCCTATTAATCATACCAATACAATGAAAACAAAATAAACCAGTTTTTTTCTCTCTAATTTACCAAATATT
Organism: Indri indri; assembly: GCA_004363605.1. Lineage (NCBI taxonomy): Eukaryota > Metazoa > Chordata > Mammalia > Primates > Indriidae > Indri > Indri indri. Next base: position 5,273 of record RJWJ010013286.1, read on the forward strand.
TATAAAATGATACTATTCAAAGCAGGTGAGAATGTAGTTAGAAAAGATCATTCACATGCAATTTGAGAGGTGTCATCAAAAGAACCATGAGAAGTTCACATCCTCTAGCCTAGACATCAACCTTCTAAGGATGTATGCTAAAAACACAATCCAAGATGCAGATAAAAACTTATATATAAGAATGATCCTCAGAGTGGGTGAAATAATGGTGGAAAATAACCTAAATGTAAATATGGTGGAGCTAATTAAAATTTTTTGGGTACATAAATAAGGTACAGTATTATACAGCTATTGAAAATGAGTATTTTATGACTCTGCAAACTAATAATAAAATTAATGCTAAGTGAGGAAAGCAGTATATAGACTATATGATCCAAATCTTTATTTATAAATACACATGCCAACATAATATAAACACATGTACACTTCAGAAATGCCCATAAACTTGGAAGGACACAGGCGAAATCTTAGAATTGTTCATGCATGATGAGTGGTGATGAGTGCTTCAAATTTATTTGCCATATTTTTTCTATTTCCAAAATTCTCTTCATAAGCATACTTCACTTTTTCATCTGAAAAAAACTTATTTTAAACTAAAATGAATTTATATGTGTTCAGAATCCACTCAGGGGAAAAAAATCAGATACCAATAAAATAACTCTTCCTTTATATGTGGAATTACTGTGCTCTTTCATCTGTGAATCTCCTACCTTTTGTTGCCAAAAGGATCTATTAAGACATTGAGATATTTGATTTTCTTATTTCTATTTCTGAAAGAACACAATTCTTTTTTCAAAGTATTAATAGCAAAAATGTACATAAATAAATGAAGTCACTCTTAAGTACTATATTGACCATAGCATTTACCTAGCGTTCCAATGGCCCTTCCCCTTGTCCACTTATAGGTAAAATATACCTACATTGCTAATAACTGTTTTGGTACCAAGTTCACGAATATTTGTTCCATCTGAGAATGTTTATTTGGCCCACTTAGACAACATCAAGGAAATCATCCCCAAACAGCTTTAACCAACACAATGAACAGTACATTTGTTTTTCACACGTCTTTTGCCTGGAATACCAACCATGCCGAGTGTTCCGAGAGTAACAGTGGATGAGACTTAGATTTTTCATCAGTGCATAAAAAATATCTGCCAAAGTCAAGACATCCAATAACCTTCTAAGTAAGTTTGCTGGCTCCATATTGTGTTTGAAGGCACACCCCCTCCAAACGTCTGCACTCACCATCTGCTACTCAACCGCAGAATAATGCACTCAAGTCTGGTGTTGCTTGGCATGGGCAAAGACAGTCAATGTCCAACTCCATTCAGACATGTGCACCATATCAGGAACCTTATGACACAGTCCTCAACATCAATGCAGCACTTTCAAGCCCCAATGCACATCAATCAAGTATGTATGACAGTCAAGCTGATAGACAAAATCTAAGCCAACCCTAAATACCTACTGTGCATGGATCTCTCCAGTTTGCCTGCAGCTCACCTTCTATTAAGATGATAGCTTTGGCCTAGTCTTCCATGCCAAAATAAGTCCATGGAGTCACTCTGGCAAGAAGAAGGGTCTACATCAATGTCAACAAACAAGTTCCTTGCTGCCGACCCTACCATCTGTCCTCCTGCTTCCCACCTACATTACTTTATGTGGACCTTGATGAATGGGATTCTAATAGTCCAAGATTCTAATTCAGCCAGCCTTTGCAGATGGGGGTCAACATGACTGCCCTCTGGCCAAATACTGAGGGTGACATAGCTGATGGGTTACCTGGAGAGTGCCTTTTTGCAAATTTGATGTCAGAAATCAAGTAAATGAATGAGTTCCCACCCGTTTTTGAGTTTTGGGTTTATGAAAAAAAGTGATGTGTTCAATGCTTAAGGTGAAGATTATTTTTCCTTTAAACTCTTTGAAAATCTCGTAATGCTGAAGTACAGACAAATTCCATTTCAACACTGTGTGTAAGAGAAATAAAATGTATGAATAAAAATAAAACTGGTACTATTTAAAAGTATTTACAAGGTAGGTTTGAGAGAAAGACTAAAAAAAAACCACAGAAATATGTAGAAATAAGACTTTTTAGTGTAACACTAATATAAGAAATAGAACATTTCATTATACATTAGATGCAATAATATTAGAGAATATTGCACATGCTAAATGGAGAATAATAGCTTTCACACCCGGTCTCTAGAAGTTGTAGAGCACTCAGACAGACTTCAAGGTAGAGCAATAGAATTTAATATAATCTTAAATATGGAGTATGACTAGTTTCTGGAGAAATCAAATATTTTTTATCTTAAAAATGTTATTATATGAAACATAAATTAGTATTGTCATAAAAGTAGCAAATGAAACTATTTTGTTTTCCTAAAAATGTTGATAAGCCATTTCAATTAGGTCATTAAAAACGCACTTATGATTGAGCCTAATGGCATATGAAACAAACATAAATTTCAGGAAATGCTACTGATTCCAAATCTACTCAATGCGATATGATGATATAATGATATGCCCTTATTTTTCCTCAAGGAAAGCTAACTGTGTATCTAGAATGGTCTCCAGATACACCAAAAATAAAACAAAAACAAAACAAACACTACCCGAAATTCAAAATATAACATCATCAGAAACTATAGGCAATTTAACTAAGTAATAATTAGAAGTTGAATCTTCACCACACAAGTGAGAAAATGAATGTGAAAATGTTATACACTATAAAACACCATATACAGAATTATTCAGAGCATCTATCACAGTGCTTTGTACATAGTAAGCACTTACTAAATGCCTGTAGAATTGACTAGCATTGAATTGAAAAGGGAGGTATAATAAGGCTTCTTGAAGTAGAATTCAGACCCTTTCAAGATCATGGGAAAAAGTTTCAATAAAATTATGTTACTGGGTATATCAGTAGTTTTTGATATTATGAATCAAGATGAGCTCCTATTGTGTCTAAAGAAAAACGTTGTAGGATTTACCTCGGAGAAATCACAGTGGAATAAAAAGCATGATTATTTTTAATTTCTAAATATATCCAAATTTTCTAGCATTCTTTGGTCAAAAAAGATAATGCTATAGAAATCGTACATAAAACCTGAACTTACAATGTCCTAGCCTAATCATCTGGCTAATCTCTTTGAGCTTTCCTGAAATATGTTCGCATCCCATTTTCGATGGGAATTCTCCCACTGATTAACACAGAGAATGAGAATTTGGCCTGTGCTCTATAGGCACCATTGAAATGTGGCCACCTGAGGCATGTAGGGAGGGCATCCAGCTGGCACACCACATGTTGCCCTGGAGTGGTGTACAATGAGAGGGATATTTTGGCTAAAAATACCTGGACAATCTCTACAAAGGTCCTGATTATGAAAAGGACTTCAGCATTATCGACTCATGAGTGTAATATGAGCCAGGGAAACTTCTAGGTTGATATATTTTCCCTAAAAAGGACATATAAGAAAAATTAAAGGACTCTGTGAAAGGGAAAAGCTGGGCCATTGATACTAGATTTTGAGTACTATCCATTTCACTGGGAGAAACTTTTTCAAGAACTCCAGATACTTTAAAATTGATGCTGAAGCATATTACAGACTTGACCAATGAAACATAATGAAATCTGTAACACAAAGTATACAAGAACACAGCATGAAAATTTGTCTACAATTCAGTTGTATTATATATTATAAAAATCAATTAAGTTCATATACTATTCATTTATGAAGTATCTGTTGATTTTATTTTTTTATGCAACTTGTGAGAAAGAAAATCTATGCTTTTGAACTCTAATGCCAATAAAACAATTGTGTCGATTTTGAGTCTATTTTTTCAAAACACCATACGTGATTAGAACACATAATGCACAAGTATTTTTGCCAATTTTTGTTTTTAAACCAAAGCTGTTTTTGAATTACATAAGCACAAAATCAGAATTTCAAAACCAGCAAACATATTTAGGGGTGAATTTTAAAACAGGCCCACTTGATTCTTTGTTAGACCAATTTTGAGCGCCAGGAACACTTTTGTGAAATTCCACTGGGGTAAATAGGGTAGCTAGGAAACGCTCCTCAAAGTGCAAAAGAGGCATATGCATTATTTTCAGTAAGTTTTGGTTAGCGTTTTCACCCTCTTACTGAGTGGTTCTGGTGATATTTACAATGCAATATGAGCATAAATCTTAAGGGATTTATGATGTCACCAAATGCTGAGAAACCATTACAGCTGGGTTTTACATTTGTGTTTATATGTTATTTTGCATATAAACTCCAAAAACCAATGAGGAGAAACTTTGATACCAAAACAAATCCTGGAACTGAAAAACAGATTCCATCTATCAATATAACCAACTGATAGTATTCCTAAGACAGAGTTTGACAGTGAGCGAAACAAACAAACATAGTGGTTTAAATATGACATTTCAGCCACTCGAGCTGTCATTCAAGAGGCTTTTTAAAATATCATTAATTCAATGACACACAAATAGGAATTCTGCCTTTTCAATAAATTTTGGTGACAACTTATCTGAACAAAGGAAACTAATACCTATATGAAAACTTTTAATCTGTTATCATGTATGTCTATTTGAACTTGTTTAAAATATTATAATTGTGGGCTTAATTTACATCTTTTTTTCCTAAAACCTCAAGAAAATCACAATGATCACAGTGTCCTTAACACTAATGAGTCTCAATTTATATGAAAAAAATAGAAGCTTAGAGAGCTAAAGAGTACTGGCAGAATATTATACTGCAAGTCTAGTAATATACTCAGTGCAGTCACTTGAAATCCTAATAAAACCATAAAAATTAGCACTTTATATTTTTCATTAACTTATCTTTTTACTTAATTCAAAACATTTTGTGGAAAAGTGTTATTGCTAGCTTAAGTAACCAAATCATTTTTATTAATAGAATTAAATTTGTAATTTATGACCAATAAGGTTTCGCTTAAATCTCCCCTTTTTCTTCAGGAATTTAGATACCTCACAGATCTTAACACCCTGATGGGTATTTAAGTCCTAAAAGGTCAGGAAACACCAGATTCAAGTTAGCCCCTCTACCATCTTTATTGACAGAAATCCAGAGTGCCAAAAGGTAGCACTGCTGGTTGCTTGATCATCATATCTAAATATTGATTCTTCCAACACTTGTAATTTGAGACTTTCTTGATTTTAGAATTACAGGTAGAAAGTCACTTCTCTTTGATATAAACTGCATGCAATAAAGAAGGAGGCAGTCCTACACAATAAATATGTAGGGAATGGTTTTCCACCTCTGCATGCTGCAGAAAATCCCACTGAGTTAAGTAGGGTTCTACCAAGGCCACTTAAACATATTAGCCTATTATGCTCCACATTTCCTTATTGTTCTCAAAAAGCTAATGAAATGTTCCAGCGTAATGTTTATGCTGGAGTACTTTTAAAGGCATTTTAGAAGTGATGTTTCTCTCATAATTCCAGAAGGGGGTTCTACTTCTAAAAACATTTAGTAGACCATGCAGAGACCATGCACTCTCATTACTCAGACTGTTTAGACGCATAGCTGGAGAAGAAAATCCTTAAAGATAATCACTTAAGAGTTTCAATGCGGGCTTTAACATCATTGCAAAGTGACAGGAATTAAAAGGCTGGCAGGCATACATACTGTACTGTACTACTGAATAGATAGGTTTAAAATACTGTGTATTGTCTATTAATAGATAACATTGATTTCTATTGGTCAATATATTGGTTCAGAATGTCAATGCAATATTAAACAATCAATTGTTTCCCCAGAGTCAATTATTTTTAGGGAAATAAGCAAATGTGACCCATCACTGAAAGTCAGTATGTAGAATAAAACAGTTTTCTTTCTTGTTGGGGTGTGAATTTCTTCATCAGTAAGATAAATGAATCAGACTTGATATCTGTGATCCCTTCTAGCTTTAATATTTGCTGGTTGTATGATTTTAAATTCCAACACTATATGTTGAGGAACAGCAAAGTAGGCAAATAACTGGGAACAAAATTATCCCGAAATGACTAACTTTCCAGCAAAATAAAAATTATGTAATTGTGCCTTGAATTGCCATAAACAACCACTTCACCTTCTGAACACCAACAATAATATGAATCAATGAAAGGTTGAATACTAAGGTCATACATGGTAAGACTGAGGTTAAAGCCAAGACTGACAATATGGTAATGAATTGAGAAATGACAGAATCATACACTTTTACCAATTATCAGGGTGTCCCAAAAGTCTCCAAACAAAGGAAAAATTTTATAAAATTTTGTAATGAATATTTTTTAAATAAGGGTACATTTAGCTACAATTTCCCATTTTCCCTATGTATGGCAACTTTTAGGACACCTTGTAGTATGTGATGTATCTTGACAAACGGTTATTTCTTATACAATCATTCTCAATTGAAAACAACAAGTTACAAGTTGGAGTTTTTTGTTTTATTTTCAAGAAATCAAACTGCAACGCTAAAAAATTAGTTAATAGAGTTCATAGGTCTGACTGTATTGGATAATCACAAGAATGCCCTATTCTTTTTTGAAATTAGACAATATTCAATACAGATACTGCACTTAACAAATACCAACAATGTTCCACATGCTTTATTTGCATTCACTCATGTGATCCTTCCATGAACACTAGGAGGTAAGTACCATCAAAAAAAATTTGACGTACAGAATCATAGAGGTGGTTATCAGTAAGGTTATAATATCAGTCTGACTTATGCGTCTCTCCACTTTTTTTCAGTGTACAAAGTTAACACAGTGTGGCACAGTATTTCAAGAATAAACACTATTCATGTAAAAGGATTACGTTATGTCTTCTTCCTAACAGTAACCACAAGAGTAACTTATTCCTCCATACATGAAACTAGAGATAGATAAAAGATGAAATTGGAAGGCACATACTTTCTTTACCTATAAGTATGTAGATATGTCTATAAGTTACTACAGCCACAAAAACCAATAACCAATGAGAATGAAACTGTGAGACCATGTTGCAATCTTTTAAATAAGCAGGTTATTCTAGCATACTGAACACTATGGGCACAAGGGATCTACACTGCAGCCCTGATGTTACCATTATCAATTTGTGTCATCTTGAGTAAGTTATTTAACATTTAGGTGCATTGGTATTTTTTTCCCCTAAAGTGGAAGGATGTAGATCTCTGAGTTCCTTCCCAACAATAGCATTTTATAGCAATCTACCCACAAAGTCAAGTAATGATTTACATTGCTTCATTTATTATGTAACAGTTACTAATCTAAATAAGTGGTATTATACTCATAGCTTTAACTAATTTAAAGCTAACACCAGGCCTGCTTTGTTGTTATCTTCCTAAAAACTCAGAAGTGCATACATACTAGGATTTCTTCACCCCTCCTTTAATTTTTGACCATTACTTGAAATCTTGGCCTGCTATTAATACCTTTGATTTCTAATATTGTTGAGTACTAAAAAAGTTTCTGGATGTAGTGTACTTTAGCCAAGAGTAAGAGGCATGAAAAAAGTAAAGGCAGGGGCAGAGGTAATACAATTCAGTTACACATTTCTCATGCTTCCCATTATTTCTTTAGTTCTATGAATTCTAGGAACTATTTTAACATATGACAATCAACAGTAGAGGTATATGTGGTAGGCTAGTATTGTAAGTAAAAACGAAAATTATGAGAATAATGGAATATTAAGTACTAGCGTTTAATATTTCTACTACTAGAAATACTTGACAAGCATACCACTTCTTTGTGATCTGGAAATCATTCGATGATAAAACCAGATGCTAGAAATATTGCTTCTATATTTTGGGCAATCAAAGGTCATTTAAGAGGGAGAGCAGAGGTCAAGAGCAAGCCCCTTAGGCCTACTCCAAAAATTTCACTAGAGGGTGCTCTTGGGCTTTTATGAGTTCTCAGTTCTCCAGTGAGAAAACCAAGTATTGCTTAGAAAACACATTCTGCCTAACATAACTTGGACTCCATCATGGAACCCACAGCCAACACTTCAATATAGATCTAAAGACATCTCAAGCAGGCCTTAGTCATGGTTCTTATTTCCCTTTGTAATGTCCTTGTTTCTACTGATAGTACTCCTGTAGGTTTCACAAATTTAAGACCCATTAGAGATCTTAAGAGGTCTGTCTCCAAGACTACATTCAAATTAGACAATCACAGAACTTCCTGATATATCAAAGAGGGACTAAATGGGGTTAACTGAAGAAACCATTTTGGCAAATACGTTTTCACAAAAATATTTTAATCTTGTAACTGGTTTGTAATTCATATATCTATTGAAAGGATTTTCATTATTACATAGTATCTGCAGAGTTAATCTTATTGTCAAACAGAATCAATCTTAATTATTTATACATTTATTATTCATATTTCTCATGACATCAAGTATTGAGCACTGAATAAGTACTCAATAGACATTTCTTGACCCCTTACTGCATATAGAATTTTTTGTACCATGTTCTTAATAGGATGACATATAATTAAATTTTAATCTCTACTCCATGTTAGACTTTTTTGTTCTAATAAATATCATTTCACTTTTCTTGAATTTATATTTAATGACTTATTCTGGTTATTTCTAATGGTAACTACTTTATATAAACTTCCTATTTTTGCTATATTTTAACAGAGAATGGAACATGAAAATTATTTTATTATTATGTGATTAATTTTTAAATATTTATTTTTTATTTATTAGGAAGATTAAATAGGTTTTTTCCTACACATTAAAAATTGGCAATTACATACATATATCAGTGCTTAGCAATTTTCTTCTTAATAATAGAAATGAATGACTAAGTAAAATTCTTCTTCACTTTCAGAATGTAAAGAATTAAGGCTACCAGCCATTATGCATGGTGCTATGATGGCCTTATCACATGTACTTACAAACTTGATGCTTGGGTTGACAATAAATGCTGAAGATGATCATGGAATGCAAAATCTTTGTCTGTGTTTCCAGTTTGGTTAAACTTATAGTTTCATTATTCCTTAATTGAATTAAGTTTGACAGTTTCTCTTAAAAACCATCTTGAAGCTTTTGACAAAGATGAAATTCAGGGTCTGAGGAGTAGCTTTTTACAGTGCATGAATCTGTATAAAAATGTGTTTTAAATTCTCATTTGATAAAAAGATAAGCCTGGTTATTTATGAATTCTGGCTCCCTTTAACATCCTACATGGGTTGCAACCAGCATGAAAAGTTGGGAAAATTGAAAGTGGTCTCAGAACTCTTCTAAAGCAGACACCTGACCTCTTAAACTATATGGAGCTTCTCAAAGAGGGCCCCTTAAGTATCACATATGATGCATGTTATTCTCCAATTCAACTTGCAGAGGACAGAGTCATCAGCATGTATTCAAAGTATACTTCATGCAAGTTGGTTGTAAATAAGCTTAAATCACTCTATGAAGAATTAGCCAGATTCCCATGGGTAATGTGAAAATGAGAGTAGGAAATGAAAAGATGTAATTATTTTAGTCTTAGATGTAACTAATTTGTGGGAGAGGTCATTTCCTCTCAAATACATTCAAGTTTCTCCAAAGACAGGTCAATGTTTGCTGCCTGATGGGAGAAAAAACCTATTTGATTTGAGTTACCCATGTTCATACTCATCTCTATATCATAGCTAACTAAAATTTTTTTTATAAATCTTCACATCTACAGAAGAGGGTACAAGCTGAGGCAGACTGACAAGTACCGTCGATTGGGAATAAGAAACTATTCGTAAGTGTTTTCTGTGATTTCTTTTTTTTATTTATTTTTTATTTCAGGGTATTATGAGGGTACGAACATTATGGTTACACTTTATGTCTTTGCCTCACCCAAGCGAGGGTTAAAGGCATGCCCTTCTCCCCTACAATGCTCCCTGTGTCCTTTAGTTGAGGGTTTACCCTCCGCATCCCCCTAATCCCTGGGGAGTATAACTGCCATGTGATCACCCTAGTGTTGATCAGTTAGTACCAATTTGATGGCAAGTACAAGTGGAGCCCATTTTTCCAATCTTGTGGTGTCTCACTTTGGATAATGGGCTTAAGTTTAATCCAGGAAAGTATAAGAGGTTCTAGATCACTGTCGTTTCTTATGATTGAGTAATATTCCATTGAATACATATACCGAATTTTAATAATCCGCTCATGGATTGACGGGCACTTAGGTTGTTTCCACATCCTTGCAATAGTGAGTTGTGCTGCCATAAACATTCGGGTGCAGATGTCTTTACCATAGAATGTTTTGTGCTCTTTTGGGTAGATGCCTAATAGTGCTATTACTGTATCAAATGGTATTTCTATTTTTAGCTCTTTGAGGTATCTCCAAATTCTTTTCCACAGAGGTTGCACTAATTTGCAGTCCCACCAGCAGTGTAAGAGTGTTCCTGTCTCTCTGCATCCTCGCCAGCATTTGTTGTTTTGGGATTTTTTGATAAAGGCCAAACTCACTGGGGTTAGGTGATATCTCATTGTGGTTTTGATGTACATTTCTCTACCTCTGATTTCTTGTTCTAATCTTTCCAGTGGGGAGAAAGAAACAAAATAGTTTCACCTGGTTTTATGAATCAGCTAATTAAAAATTATTAGCTAGAAGTTACATGCTAGATGCAAATATAATCTGATTATTTTATAATTAGAACACTAAGACACAGAAAGAATGTGTCTCATCCTATCCAGTGCCATTCAGTCAGTACAGGGCACTTATTCCGAGTTCCTAATCCAGTGTTCTTTCTACTGCACAACTTTCCAATGCTGTTTGGTTTTTCATGTAGGATCTGTGTATCACGTCATAATTTCATGTTGACTTCACTTGAAATTTCAGAGGAAGAAAAGGAGATAGAAGGAAAATTACTCTTCAGTATCTAACTCTTTAATTTAGGCAACATTCCTGTGCGCAATGATCCTTCTTGTAGTCTAGGTCAACTGATCTGTTTGAGTTTTCATGCTCATTAAAAACGTATGCATCACAAAGTGCAATTAATGTTCTCACCGACTTCAGGGACCTTGTATGTATCATCAGTTACCCAGCCTATGCCATCCTGAATCCAAGAGGCACCCTGTATTTCTCTGAAGTCATCCCAGCATGAAAATATTGCCTACCTTGTAGGAATAAGAGTGCAGGTGTACTCTTTGCTTTAAGAAGACACAATAAGCCAAATTCTGAACTTACCAAACAGATAAATTAGGGGGTGATTATTCACATCATAAAAGGATTCACCACAGGATGCTTTTAAATCATAAGCTGCTCTACTGCATTTTAAATAAGTTGATTTACAAAGCTTCCTCTACAAGCACTTTTCACAATCCAGAAATCTTGGTTTCTTATCCATAGGCAATGAGAAATTGGTGGGCATAAAGTCCTACCACTTATTATTACCTGCTAGGCCAAACTTCCTTTTCCATGTTAGAGAGTAATTAGCACTGTAGTTCATTTTCGAAAAATTAATGAGTCTCTCACTCCTCAAAAATTTAATATACTCTGAGCACTTACTATGTGCCTGGTACAGTGCTAAGCATTTTACATAATGATCTCATTTAATCTTCCTCATCACAATTGTAGGAAATTAGTACAATTATCCCAATTATAGGTGAGGATACTGGGACTCAGAGAAGTTAGGGTTAAATAACTTGACTAAATTCATGCAGCTAATAAATGATGGTGCCAGGATTCAAAGCCAGATCTGTCGGGAGTTCATGCCCTTACATGCCTTATGATATGGTTTCAGATGAAATTTAATGATGCCCCTTACCTCTGACCTATTTGAGCATAGCTGTGCTCCAAATATACTACCCCAGTGCAACAATCCTGTCTACAGCAATAGGAATCAGTCATGCAGCCTGAATACAAAAAGATAGGGAACTCACTAACGAGGCTCCCCATTCTGATTACTGCACTGCTATAGTAAGCCAGGACCTATCTCCTTGTAATTCCCACCATTGGACCTAACTTTGCTTTATAGACATTGAGAACAATTGAAATTCTTTTTCCCCGTAGCTATCATATTTCTCTCATGATTTCTTTTTTTTAATCTATAGTTCTTTCAACCTTTTATATAATGAGCTTGTCTGCTATTCACATGTATTGTATTCTTTTCCTGCAATTGGTTCTTTTGGAGTGCAAATAACTTATCCATGCCATTTCTAAGCACTTATATAAAATAATTAAAAATCATTGACAAAGTACATAGCATAGTGGATAAGGGCACAAGCTCTGGAGCCCAGACTGCTTGGGTTCAAATCCAGGTTTTACCAATGAATGGTTCTGTTCCCTTGGTGGATTTGCTTAACCTCTCTGTGCTTCAGTTTCCTCCTTCAACTATAAAATGAGGATAACAATTGTACCTTGTTCATAAGGCTCTTATGAAGATTTGAAAGAGAGGATATAAGTAAAGCAATTAGGATCCTGCTTAGCAGGTTGTACGTGCTATATGACGTTTGTCATTATTATTGATGTTATAGGAGTGGATGAACATTTAACTGCCTAGAAAAAATATGACCTATATCACCGTATGAGAGTGACTTCATTATCCAGATATACAAAAGTCAAGCTCTGCTAGAAACGACACTTACTGGAGACCAGAGACTAGCTTCTAATCCCAGGTCTTTCATACACACCAACTGAAAGATCTTGGGCTGGTAATTTAACCTACCTCATATATTAAACAGAGGAATGGGACTATACATCTACCTCTTAAATGATATGATTTTATTCTAGGAGTCTAGGATTCTATGATCCTATTCCCCCAGGCCCTGTGGAAATTTCATTACTCATTATGCTTGAAGACTACCATTAAAATACTAACTTTTTATCTGAACATTTATATTTAATCTGTTGAGATTTTAAGCAGCTTATTTGCATCATTTCCATGAAAGAGAAGAAGCCTCTGAGAGTCTATAGACAGGTCTCCTGGAAAACAAAAGGTGTTAAAATTGATGAGAGGAATTTGATGTTACTTGTGAAGTGATGACCTAAAGTCCTACCCTGCCAGGTCAGTAGAATCCTGTCGTCTGTCTGCCACACCTGGTCAGTCCATGTCATCTTGTGAAATCTCAGTGAAGCTCTTTGGATAAACTCAAATTCCAGGTTTGAAGGAAATGCCAGGTGGATACAATAAGCACTAAGTGTTTTGTTCAACAAAAGTGCATTCAGCCTAGACTATTTCTTCTCACCAAAATCACCTCATTCTTTGATATATATAACATTCAGCTAATTTTATGGCTTACTGTGCCCATGTTCCTCATGTGCCTTACTACCCAACGCCAGATCTAAGTGAAGTCACAGTGACTGGTGATATAGTTTAGATGTTTGTACCCTACGATCTCATGTTGAAATTTAATCTGCAATAATGGAGGTGGGGCTGAGTGGGAGGTGTTTGTGTCATGGGGGAGGATGCCTCATGAATGGCTTGGCGCTCTCCCAGTGGTAATGACTGAGTTCTCACTCTATGACAGCTGGTTGTTTAAAAGAGTGTGGGGACCCTATCCTCTCTCTCTTGTTCTCTCTTTCCCATGTGATGCCTGCTCCCCCTTTGCCTTCTGCCTTGATTAGAAGCTCCCTGAAGCCATTACTTGAAGCCGACACTGGCACCATGCTTTCTGTACAGCCTGCAGAACCATGGGTCAAATAAACCTCTTTTCTTTATAAATTACCTGATCTCAGGTACTCCTTTATAGCAACATAAAATGGACTAAGACAACTGGTATCAATATCAAGGCAACTATCTTCAAAGAGTGTGGCAATCCATTCTAACAAGTAAACTCCACAAGGAGGGAAAGGGACAGCCACCCCAAATTCACTAATGACAAAATCCTTCACATTTGTAACTAAGCATAATGCATTATTCTATAAGTAAAAATGATGTCATTGTATTCCTGAAAGCTATGTAACATTATCTTTTCTAGTTCCAAAATTCTCTATGCTCAAAGTCAATATCTAAGTTTATTGTTTTTAATTGCATGGACACCTATGATATTTCAAATCTTAGATACTAAATTTATGAATCAAATGAAACTTTCCTCTCCCACTTAGATGTAAACATTTATGTTCCAACATATAAACTGATGAATACTTTAGGCCAATATTCTGCGTTTGATGATTGACTTACAGAATTGGTACAAACATATGGAAAGGTGACTAGACTTATTTCAGAACATCTACAGTTTCATAACAGTAACACAGCCTTGAAATAATTCTGCTTAAATGATGTTTAACTCTCATTCTATCTGTTAGCCCTTGCATCCTGCAGAAATGTTTGATGCTGAAACTAATATTTCAGTAAAAAGAATATGAGCTTTATATCCTAGAGGGCAGAAATCTTAGAAGACTCAAAAAATTAAAATATAAATTTTGAGATTTCTGGCTTAATTTCTTATGTTTTCAGGAGGATTCTAAAATAACGCATCTCTTCTATACATAAGAAAATAGTCTGGCCCACATATACCGGTTTACTGAAAAATTATTATGATAGAACTGAGGTTGTCTGATACTAAGATTGCTACATTAGCTTTATTTTGGTTAATGTTTGCATCATAACTCTCATTATGTTACAGCAAAATATTTAGAACAAATGGAGTCATTTTTACACATATTACATGATATATGTATGAAGTCACCTCCTTAAAATGCATCAATGCAATTGCAATACTTTAAATACTTTAAAATGCAAATATCCTTGAGAAACAGAATTTATATAATATTTATTAACGGGATTAAATCAACACATTTTCAGCACTCTAAGCTTCCCCCAAGAACATTCCTATTATTTCACTGAATGGCAAGAGAATCTATAGATAGGTATCACTAACTTCATTTTACAGATTAATAAAAAATAAGGCACAAAAAGGTTAAAATGAGTTCCACAAGGTCAACAAATATTACAGCAAGTGAAATTTAGCTAGACTTTAAACTTAGACCTCCTAGATTAATTTCTCAATGCTCTATTATTCCCAAAGTAACCTTGCTAATGTTTATATTAGACTGTACTAAGATACTGAGGATAAAGGAAACCCATTATCTCTATATATGCTGTTGCCCCTAGAAAATACAGAAGCTACTGAAAACACCAACCCCATCAAACAGTTTGGTAACTCCTACTGATCCTTTTAAATTTCAGCTACACTGTATTTTATATCTTGAAAAGTTCAAGAATAATAGTGCCAAACTTAGGTCTTTCCAAATTTGTAACCCTTCAAAATTTGAAATGGATTTCTAATTTGTGACTTACAACTCTCAAGAAGGAAACTTACAACAAAACCACAGACAAGCCCTTCCAATGGTGCCTATGGCGTCACGGATATACAAATCTGCCCTGTTTTACAGTACACAAAGACGACTGGAATTCAGCTGTTATCAGAGATAATAACAAACTTCTGCGAGTGAGTCAGTCTCTTAGCCTTAGATTTACATTCCTACTGTCAGCAAGAGTTTTTAAGTTAAACATTTTTTAAAAGTAAAAATTCAATAGACAACATTTATATTACCAACAGAATGTATTTTCATTGCTTTGGTGCTAAAATATCTGATTCTTTTAGACTTTGCTCTCTTTTTTCTCTCTTCTATCCGTCTCTTAGCTCCTTTACTGTGATCCTGTCCTTCTCCACACTTGTTCCCTCCCTGAAACCTCAGGGAAGAGGGCTTCAAACTACCTAAATGCCTGGACCCTCACGCTCCTGTGATTAAACCCAGACCCACCCATGGCATGGGTCCCGTTCTTTGTCTGAAGCCAGTGTCTGATTGAGTCAAATATGGAGCTATTCTCACATTGAACAGAAAGCCTCGATTTTTTTCACTCTTGATATTAAAAATATGTGATATTTGTATTAAAATGTCCATCTAATAAACTCTCCCAAAGAAAACAGTCTCATTATATTTTCACCTTATTATCTCATTCCACTCTTAAAGCCACAGTGAAAGGAAAATTGTTGTGGTCATCCAAAATATTCTTTTCCACTTCCAGTCGAGGTCTGATTTGAACAATGCTAAGCAATAATTTCTAGTTTGTATTTAAGGGCACCAGTTACTATTTACCTATAGATGTTATTTAGACTAATAGGGGGTCCTTGGAGTGATACCCAAAGCTTGCCACTTCATTGGCATTATGTTATAGGCACCAGGAGAGTTTTTGTAAAGCTAATTTTTTCCCAGTATCATTTTAGCCCCACAAGGAGTAAATAGATGGAAGGGTTATTTTTTCCTCAAAATAAGGCTTATAGTATTGACCAGGGCATCTAAATGTATCTTTACAATTCTCAACTTGGTCTCCTAGAAACAGCTTTTATAGATTTAGATTTTTTTTGTCATAAACTATTCTATTTATTTCCCAGCAGCTGGTGTCAAAAAAGTTGTTGTTGTGTTTTTTTAAAATATTTCTTTTAAATAAATAAAATCTGTTTTCATATTGTGTAAAATTAGTTTTGCCTGCTGTGAGTTTGTGGCATTATGATCATTTCTCCCCATGAATTATTTAAAGTGAGGATATCAAAATCCGACAGAACAACACAATGAACTATATAATATAATTTAATTTCATAATATACCCGTTCATATTAATATCTCACAATGCACAGTAGTTGCAATACATTGGCTCAGAATTAGCAGATCAAGCCTAAGCCCCTCAGTTTCATATTTTGGTATCCGAGAGCTGATTCTAAATTTTCCAGTATGATAGAGAATCACTCATATTTGTAGCACATAGATACCTACCGGTATTTTTGCTAACTCCTCATGCCAGGCACTGATGTTCAACTATTATGGATGACACATAGCTTTCTCTCTTTTAAAATTATTTAAGACATTGAGTTTAACAGCTGCTCAACCTCTAATTACAAAAGACTATTATTAATAGCATTTCCTCTGGAGTTCTCTGATCACTTTGTCTCATAGAACAAATGCACCTATGTAACTGTAACTATTTCCCCTACTTATTCTTACTTACTCTAGAGTTTGTAGAAGAAGAGAAACAATGATCCACTCAAATGCCTCACTGCACTTATAGGACCTTATAGCAAAACTCTTAAGAACTTTTAAGGTGAGGTGGCATAAGGGAATTAATGAGCTACTAATGAATAAGGAAAGGCATGATTAGAAGCTATAACAAAGTCTGAATCGAGGAAATATCAAAGGTTATCTTGTATTTGATATTTATGTTTTAATAAATTATAATCAAAATACTACACTGATTTTTTTCTTCAGTGGATTTTCTGGCATTATATAAAAGAAATTATGTCTGATTAACTCACTATATTGAAAAGAGGGAGTCAGTGCATGTTATTTAAGCATTCAAATATTCTCTGACAAAATTTCACCACAAAGATTAAAAAAATAAAACTCACAAGGAAACAAGATATTATAGGTTGTTAGAGATGGTTTTCCAAAGCAAGAAACTTGTGTAAAACACAGAATAAGGATCAAGGAACACCTTTCATGTTACGTCTACATACTATAGACAAACTTACGCTTCAAACAAAACTCTGGATTCCATGGCATCTATGTTGCCACTTCCTCTTCCAATTAAACTGTCCCTCTCCCATCTCAGTGAAAGGTGCCACCGTCCACCCAGTTGATCAGGCCAAACATCAAGGACTCCTTTTGCCTCACCCACCACAACTGACCCATCAATAAGCCCTTTTAACCCAACCCCATAAGTATGTCTCATATCCAACCATTTCTCACTATCTCTGCTATCACCAACACAAATTACGATCATCTCTCATCTGGTCTCCTAACTGAATTCTCTGCTTTCACTGTTGCCCCTTACAATATATTATTTAAACAGAAGTTAGAATGTTCTTGAAATGCAGGCAAATTATATCATTCTCTTGTTAAAATCCTAGAATGTATATATGCTGCAATTAAGAATGAAATTTAAATTCAAAACTATGACCAATAAGTCCCTCCATTATGTGTTCATGTCCATTTCTCCAATCTCATTTCCTACCATTCTTCCCTTTTTCTCGGTGCTTCTTTGCCGATTCTGTCCCTTGAACAAGCCAAGCCTATGCCTACTAGCCCTGGTTTAGCTATGGCCTTTGCCCAGACTGTCCTGTTCCTAGATTTTCACATGGATGATTTCTTCTCATTACTCTGAGCTCAAACATTACCTCCACAGAGAGGTCTTTCTTTGCCTGATCCTGATATTCGAAGCACCCTCAATTCATTCTATGCTGCTTTATTTTCCTCTTAGAAATAATTACTAGTATCTTCCTCATTTACATTGTTTGTGTATGTGTGTGTGCACGCATGTACACGTATGTGTATGTATATAGTCTCTATTAGAATATAAATTCCATGAAGGTGAGGTTTTGGATGTATTGCTATATTATTTGTCTGTTATTACATAACAACTTAACCCAAAACTTAGTAGCTTAAAAAAAAAAAAAACACTATCTCGTGGTTTCTGTGGGTCAGGAATCTGGGCGCCTCTGGTCAAAGTCTCTTATGAGGTTGTGATCAAACTGTCGGCCAGAGTTCTGGTCTCATCTAAAGTCTCAGCTAGGGTGGGAGATCCACTTCC
Organism: Indri indri; assembly: GCA_004363605.1. Lineage (NCBI taxonomy): Eukaryota > Metazoa > Chordata > Mammalia > Primates > Indriidae > Indri > Indri indri. The sequence continues at coordinate 23,802 of RJWJ010013286.1, forward strand.
AAATTCACTTGGTTGTTGGCAGCCTCAGTCTCTCACCATGTAGGTATCTCCACATGGCTGCTTCATGACATGGCATTTGCCTTTTCTCAAGGAGAGCAATCCAGGAAAGAGTGAGAGAGGTATCAAGATGAAAGACACAGTCTTTTTTTTTTTTTTAACTTAATCTTGAGAGTGACATCCCATTACTTTTTCCTTTGTTAGAAGTGAGTCACTAAGTCCAGCCAATGGTAAAAGTGAAGAAATGACATAAGGAGGTGGGGATACAGGATGTGGAGACCTTTGAGGGCCATCTTTGAAGCTGCCTACCACAATTGCTCACTAATGCATTCTCAGTGCACAGAATAATTACTGACGTTTAGTAAAAAACAAAAAAATGAATCTCTCATGGATTAGTACCGTAGTCTGTCCTAATCAACACTTTCCTAATAATCAAGAAAAGAATGTAGTGAATAAAATCTCATTCAAGTAGTGACATTCAAACAAAAAGAGAGGACATGTAGGAAGATTTCATTAGGTTGTAGAGTAAGCAGAGAGTAGAGGTACAGCCTCAGTTTCTTCGTCTGTAAAATACTGGGAGTAGTCGTATGATGTTGGAGATTTAATGAGGCAATGCATATGAAATGTTTAATATAGGGCCTCACAAATCAAAGACATTGTATATGTATTACTTATTCTTAATAAGTATAAGTATAAGGAAAGCACTTTTTTGGAGAGAATAGCACAAATCAAATTTTTAAGACAATGTTATTGGATATATCAGATATAACTCGAAAATAATTTATCAACCACTTTGAATTGTCTCCTAATGATATTATCTAACATGAACCCATAGTCAAAAAGACTAATAAAATGTTGGGACTCATCAAGTGTACTGAAAATAAGCTAGAAAGCTTTCCTTTATTTTTATGTAAAATTTTGACATCTTTGAATGGACATAATGATGCATTTTCATTCTCCACAATCAGGAACACCTAAATGGAGAGGGATGAGTATAACCTTGACATTGGAAGATTCACAGTGTGAGTTGGGGTTAAAGTTTTTCAAAAGTTAAAGGAAGACAGGGTACTGAACCCTGATCTATTACATAAAGGGGTTATGAAATTTAGGCAGAGGATAATCACAGAATTATTCATGAAATCCTTGAATAGTAATACTAGGGACCAAACTTCAAGTTTGGAAAAGTACAAATAGGGTCAGAGAATAATGTACCATTCCATACTTTTTTTTAAAAGCCTGCCTTGAAAGGTAGCAAAGATTAAGTAAGTAATTGGAGAAATTCATAGAAGACAAACCAAAATAGACTATACTGGATATATGGATTTGAGGTTAGCAACAGGGAAGAAAACAAGCATGTCTTTAAACCTATTTACTGATATTTCCATTTACAACGAAATAGGCAGATGAATCTCAGATTTAATGAAGCCACTCCAAAAGCATGAGCAGCATTCCTATAAGATGTTACCATTCCTGTTCAGTTAATGACAGAGTATCACTCACTCTTTTACTGATACTCCTGATGGAGAATCAGCATGACCCAGCCATTTGCATCTATCTACACATATTAGCAAAATTTCAGCTTTCTGCACTTTGACTATTAAATATTCCAAAAATATGTCCTCAAATGAGGAATTTCTCAAAATAATTCCTGCATTATCCAGTGTGGTGGATTAAACACTGACCCTCCAAAAGAAATGTCCACATCCTAACCCCCAAATCCTGTGATTGTGACCCTGGTTGGAAAAAGGGTCTGTGCAGATGTAATTAGGTTAAGGATCTCATATAGGTGGCCCCTAAATCCAATGACTTGTCCTTGTAAGAGACAGAAGAGAAGTCATGGACACAGGGAATAAGGCCATGTGAAGACAGAGGCACAGATTGGAGTTATGTAGCCACAAGCCAAGGAACTTCTGAAGCCACCAGTATGTGAAAAAGCAAGGAAGCATTCTTCCCTAGAGTTTTCTGAGGGAGTGTGGCCCTGCCAATACCTTGACTCAGACTTCTGGCTTCCAGTACTGTGAAGGAATAAATTTCTGTTGTCTTAAGCCATCAAGTTTGTGATAATTTATTATGGCAACTCTAGGAAACTAATATACCCAGAATAAGTAATTATGTTTCTTAGAGATGTAATAGAATATAGAAGAAAGAACATTTGAGTGAGGAAGATTTAAGTTCAGAACTGGGGTTTCTCTACACTAGTTGTGTGTCTCTGAACAAGTTATTTTATATCTCTGATCTTCAGGTTCCTCATTAGTAAAATGATGGTAAGTCCCCTTTGCAGGATCACTGTGTGATATGGCTATATGTAAAGTACATCAATTATTGTAGGAATTCCAACACTGTTATTCTGCTCAGTATCTAATACTTGATTAACCTGTTAATGATAAATTTAAAAATATGCCATGTGACTATAAAAGTTAAAAACTATTATTTTCATTGAGAATCAACACACATTTTAGCAAGGTATTAATTAGAGCATAAGGGATTGAGTAATGTGGAAACCAGTTGTGCAATACCAAATGTTTTAACAAATCTTTTTTTCCAAATTGACTATTCATGCCATTTTAAATAACTTCCCTGGCTGTCAGTAGAACCATACTCAGTCTCTAGAGAGAGCTATCACTACTGAGACGCTAGAGAGAGCTGTTCAAAATCATGCAAAAAAGTAAAACAAATTTTCAAGAATTTTGTTTTCTTACTTTCCTAGGGACAAACTGAAACTATTAAAAATTTGTTTGAAAAAGTAAAAAATGTAATAAATTAGCTATAATATTATTTATGACTTTTTTACTATGTCATTCACAGTATTTTCCATAGTTTCTTACAGACAAACAATGGAAAGTAAGGCCAGAATATTAGTAAAAAATGTTTGCATCTAGCTTGGGCTTAAGACAGCCAGATATCTAGGTAAAAACTGTGATAACAGAACTCTACTAAATATTAGTTTTAGAAAATTGATGACACTGTAATAATCTCCAGGACAAAATAGTCAAATTCATACCCACAATGGGTATCTTCAGTTATCCATTGCATTAAAACAGAAAAGCAGACAAAAAAATAAAAGTAGCTCTAACAATAATTTTTCTAGAGGAATAGTATAGGAATCGTGCAGTTCAGGTATTCCATATTTTAGAATAACTCCTTAATAACTAGAAAATTGAGACTCTCTAAAAAAGGTTAAAACATTTGGTATTGCACAACCGTTTTCCACATTACTCAATCCCTTACGCTCTAATTAATACCTTGCTAAAATATTTGTTGACTCTCAAGGAAAATAACAGTTTTTAACTTTTATAGTCACATGGCACACTTTTGAATTTATCATTAACAGGTTAATCAAGTATTAGATAATGAGAGCTATTCAAAACATACACAATAAAAGTAAAATAAATTTTCAAGAATTCTTCTTTTTTACTTTTCTAGGGGCAAACTGAAAGTATTACAAAAATTAAAATATAAAGTAAAAATATAAATTAGCTATAATATTTTTGTGGGTATTATAATTTATCTCTTTATTCATTCACTCAACAAATATTTATTAAATGCCTAGTCAATGTCATGCATTGTGTTAAGCACTAGAGATACAGGCTTGAATAAAATGTACTATTACCTATCTTAAAGGAGATTTAGGCAAAACAATCAATAACAATAAAGCACGTATTATAGGAGTACAATGTAAAGCCATTCTAATTAGTTAGGGAATCAGAGAAGGCATCCCAGAGAAAATGAGCTTTAAATTGAGATTTGATAAGTTGGTTTCATTTCAGTGAAGGTGAGCAGATGGAGGAAGAAAGGAGAAATGGAGAGGGTTCCAAAGGTAAGAACATATGCAAATACCAGAAATGAGAGTGACTGCGGTGCATTGAAGGCATGAAAAAAGTTTAGTGTGGTTGGAACGTGGAATGCTAAGGGGAAAGGGACATGAGTCAGGATAGAAGAAAAGACAGTGGCTGGGTTGTAAGATTAATATTAAGGAGATAGGGAGAAGGGTGCAATAATTTAGGTGAGACAAAATGGTACCCTGGACTAGAATGGTAGCTTTGGTGTGGAGAAGAAGTTAAAGACATACTTAGGAAGAAGATCAAAAGAACTAATTGATTTATTGGGATATAGAACAGTAGAGTATATGGTGCAGGTAATGCCAGGTTTCTAATGTGGACAATAGTGTAGCAATACTGGAGATAAGAGCCTGTTTGGAGTAAAGAGTTTAGTTTGGAAGACGTTTAGTTTGGGGTAGCTATGGGTCATCCAAGAAAAGAGGTCTAGGAGGCAGTGCTCAGAGATAAGCCTGAACTGGAGAAAGATGCAGTGGTCATCTATATGAAAATGCTAATTGAAGCAACGGGAGAAAATAAGATTGCCCAGAAGGACTTTCCAAAGTGAGGAGAGAGCCTAAGGGAGAGTTCTGAGAACATCAACTTTTAATACAACAAAGGACAAGTAAGACCACCCTTATGGGACTTTGCAACCTCCTTCATAACAAACCGTTACTTTTCTATAGCAATTCAGAACTCACACTTATATCCACTCTCTCTTTTCACTCTCAAACAAAATTATGAGATAAGCACCGTGGGCAATATAACTTCTCACAGATAAGAAAAATCTAGGTTCTAAGAGGATAGGCTTGAGGTCATAGATCTCTTTATTTCCTGATTAGTTTTCTTCCATGCCACTACTCTATTCTCAAAGATCAGCTCCTTATAGCTTCTTCATTGTTGTTAGCCTGGGCAACTGCCTAGGCTTTAAAGGGGTGAAGCTTTTTTGTGCATATTGTATCAAAAATCTCTCCATCTAGAACTGCTAGAAGGACAGAAAGGTTAATCTGAGGCAAAACTATAAGGCGAAAGAACTATTTCTTAAAGCTTTGCACCTTGCTCATCTATACCTTCTACCCTCCTCTAAAAAATTTGTTCATTCACTCAGCAATTAGTTTATAAGATAGATACCTTGTGGATACAGAAATTAATAAGCCACACCCAGTCTCTACCTTCACAGAGCATACACAATAGTAGGATGAAAGACATAATGACTAACTTACTAACAGTTAAGAAAGAGAGGAGCGAGGAGCTAGAGTAGCACACAACAAAGCAGACTTAACCCACCCTGAAGAGGTTGAGGAACATGTCTTGGAATAAGTAACATTTAAACTGAGACCTAAAGGATGGTTGAAGTCAACTGTCTTGGCCACTGTCTGTTTAAAGAGAAAAAGTGATCCGACTTCGTGACATCCTTTTGTATTTTTCAAAAAAGAAATCCCAGATTTGAGTCACTTGATCCAAAAAGAATGAATCTCCTCAAACAGTGCACTTCCTGCACTATTACCATCCAAGTATAAAAGATAAGCGCGCATTACTCTCACACACCTCAGCTCATACCATGCAGGCCGGCACTTCAGTCTGTCTCATCCTGCGTCCAGATTTGAAGGCAAGGAAATAATTTTAATTACATTCTCTTACTTAATGCTTATGCCTCCAAGTTATATCACCCCCATTTTACAGAAGAGAGAACCATCTAAAAATTAGGTAATATGCCCAAAGTTCCAAGCCAGTAAATAGGGAGCCAGTAAATACTTCGACCCAGGTGATCAGCTCCAAAGGATCTATTTCTCTATCACATACCACTGCTTTTGACAAATAATTGCTATGTGATAATGGGAATCTGTATGAAGAGTTCTTTCAGCAAACAATGGGAATATTTATAAAGTATTTCTAAACAAACTAAACTGACTACCCTATTTAACTTTGCTACCCACTCATTTCCCATACATAATTCCATCTCTTTGGCTATTAAAAAAAAAAAAACAGCAAACAGCTTTGTCGAGGTATAATTGACAAGCAAGAAATTACACAAACTTAAAGTATACAATTTGATATGTTTTGACACATTAACCCATAAAACCACTGCCACAATCAATATAATAAAATTATTCATCACCCCCAAAAGTTTCTTTATGCAACCATTGATTAATTTTCTGTCACTATACATTACCTTACATTCCTAAAATTTTATGTAAGTAGAATCTTATAGTATGTATTTGTTTTGTCCCTCTTCTTTCGCTTAGCATATTAATTTTGAGATCCATCAGTGTTGTAGCATGTATCAATAATTTACTCCTTTTTATTGTTGTGTAGTATTCTACTATATAGATATACTATAATTTGTCTATCCATTCACTTCTAGATGGACAGTGAAGATGTTTACAATTTTTAGTTAATACAAATGAAGCTGCTATGAACATCTGCATACAAGTCTTTGTAAAGACATATGCTTTCATTTCTCTTGTATAAATACACAGGAGTAAAATAGCTGGATCACATGGTAGACACGTTTAACTTTTTAAAAATTGTCAGACTATTTCCAACGTGGCTGTACCATTTTACTTTTCTGCCAGAAATGTATAAGGATTTCAGTTTCTCCACATCCTCAGCAATATTTGGTATGGTCAGTCTTTTTAATTTTAGCCATTCTAATAGGTATGTAGTAGTATTTCATGGTTTTATTTTGCATTTCCCTACTGACTGATGACGTTGAGCATCTTTTCATGCACTCATGTATCATCCTTATATCATTTTTGGTGAAGTGTCTAATCAAATCTTTTCCCATTTACAAAATATGTTATCATTGAGTTTCAAAAGTTCTTTACATTTTACAGATACAAGTTCTTTATCAGATATATTCTTTCCAAATACTTTTTTAGAGTTGGTGGCTTATCTTTTCATTCTCTTAATAATGTTTTCAAAGATAAGAAATTTTTAATTTTGATGAAATCTAATTCATCAATTTATTCTTTTATGGCTCATTCATGAATGAATTGTGCACTAATCATCTCCTAACATACCATATGATTTACTTATCTCTTTCACCAATGGATCCCAAGAGTCTAAAATAGTACTGAATATACAGTAGGTATCAATAAATATCAGATGATAAATAAAAATTTCAAGTAACAAAATGAAAATTATAAAAACTTAGTTCATTGGCCACAAAGAAAATAAATTAGACTTAAGTGCAAAGGCATATTCGATTTTTGTTATCTGATCTAGCATGAAGTTTAACTGATACAAGGGCCTAAATTTATTAAATCCTACTGGTTAAAGAATCTGACGTTCTTTCCCTAGAGACAATTCTTTCTCCCTAAAATATGAATTTGAACTTCTGTATAACTTAAATGTAAAGGAGTAAGTCTCCTACCCACCTCTGTCTCCCATCTGTTCCCGACTCAAGTCCTGCACTAACCCCTGTAAATAAGTGAAGCCTGCTGAATTCTAAAAAACTCTAATTGTGCCAATTATAAATAAGCCTCAGGATGGATTTCAACCAGCAGCTTCCTCAAAACCATTATCTGCAACTATAATCCATTATTTTTCTTTCATAATTAATTTTTCTAAGTAGGTCAGTACTATTCATTTTAAGTGCTGTTCCAGCAATCCCATTTCCCAACAATCAAAGTCAACTGTAACTATACACATATTTTCTTTTAAATACAACAAAAACAATCTTATATTATGCAAAACACTAAGTTAGATAGTGAAAGTTTTTTCTAATGAGGAATAAGGTAGTGTACTTTATTGGTCCTCAATTGCACCTGTCTTGACCATATGAATTAAGAGTCTAACGGAAACTTACAAGTGCCTTGAGCACTTCCAGGTATGTGCGTGCTTAAGTAGGTACTAAAAACAAAAACAAAAAAAGGTTACTTATTTTCATAGATTTTAACATCTAAATCACTGGGAACAACTACCATTACCAGAGATATAGATAGGTGAATTGATAAATAAACATATAATAGACATGTATGTTATAGACATACATATTATAGAGAATATAATAATGTGGTATACATACCTACATATGCCTACATAGTATATGTGTGTGAGTGTGTGTGGGTGTGTTTGTATGTATGTGTATGAAATCAAAATGCAATTCACTAGAACACAGAAGACAAAATGGTCAAGTAGCTGAGAGAAATCACCACACTGAAAAGCTTTCCTCCTAGGAGGGCTTGCTCCTCAGCTTCTCACTCAAAGCCTATTTATTCTTCATTTAGACACAAGTCTAAAAACTTGGGTTATCTCCTTTTCATCTACAACAGATTAAATGTTGAAAACTCAAGAGCATAGGTGGTTGATGTTACTTGCAAGCAGCCTGGCCTAGGGAGAAATGAGAGCTCTCCTTGAGCCCGTCTAAGGAGTGTCCTGGTGGGGGCAATGGGATCAGCTGGTTAGCAGGGGGTCTCACAGAAATGGGTAAAATTGTTTGCATGAAGGGTAATCAATCTGGGCCTAGTTCTTTGGATGAAACCTTTGAGAATTCAGTGACAAGGGGATGTGGATATAATAGAACACTAGTATAGAATATGAATTTGTTATTTTGTTATGCAATGCTAGCTACTTTTTAAATAATTGTTTCCCTATGAATTTTATTATCAGGTTTTTTCTGAACCATTCTGAGTGAATTCAATACTGCCTGAATTTCTAAACCACTTCTGACACTATAAATTAACCAAATCTTTCTTAAAAGATAATGAGACGATGGGGCCTTGCATTTCTCATAAAAAGAAAATGATTTCCAAGTTTTACTTCCCTCTATGCACATGTGTTCTCGTCAGTTAGTTCCAATTTAACAGTGAGTACATGTGGCGTTTGTTTTTAGGGGGAGGAGGGGATAGGCGAAAACCTACCTAAAGGGTACAATGAACACTATCTGGGTGACGGGCCCTGATTCATTATTACAAAAGCGATCCATGTAACCAAAAACATCTGTACCCCCATAATACTTTGAAAAAAAAATGACACCGCTACAAGTGTATCTATTACACACTGTTGAGGCATAAATTCAGGGAAAACGAGGCTAAATATGGGATTACTATCCTGACTTTCTGAAACACCCCCTGGGTTGTCCTTAATTCAAACATTCATTCTTGATCTAAAAATATCCTAATCCAGGAAACTGAATAATTACTCCACAGTTACAGCACATTTAGTGATATGAGAAAGGAGAAGTTCCATTTCACTCAAGCAAAGGGTTTTGTTATCCTAACCAACGAATAACTTCATCATGTGGGAACCATCATTATAAAGGAATGTGACTAAATATTTTAAACAAATAGATTATAACACAAGCCTCTAACAAGGGATAGTTCTCATATTGGTCACTTTGGAAACTTACTCCAGGGATACTGTCACTACTTGAAAGTTGAGGTATTGCCTTTAGAACTAGATCATGAGAAAAAAAAAAAAAATCACTGTTTTTTTGCTTCATAGTTACCCTTCCCCTAATACCACATGTGCTCCTGATGACCCATACATGGAATATGCCTCATTTACACCAATCAACCAAAAGCCTCCTCCTGCACACTGATATCATGGCCTATTTATACTGGGTTTTGCTGGGAGTTGAGGGTTGGAGAGGGTTTATGGGGATTAAAAGTCTATTTTTGATGATTACATCTGTGAAACATGACATTCCTTTGGCCAAAAAAGCAATATAAAACTGAGATTATTAAGGGCTCTTTTCGTGGGACCTGGGAAATGGGAAAAAAATCTCCATGAAAAAGAGAGAACTTTTAGGAACATTTTTTTCTTCTGAGGTTTGAGTGTGTCTGTGTTTCTGGCTTGGCTCTTAATTAAACTGTTCTTTCAAAATCTACTGCAGTCATTTTGTATGTAATCTGAGGGAAAACTCCAAACTCATCCCAGCCCTTGTACAATAGCATAGTAAAGCACAAGGAATCAAGTTTAAGTACCTAGTCCAGGGGTCTATGTACCCTGTGGGCCTTCAGTGAGTACTTATTGATTGACTGAATGTCTGAATCACTATGGATGTGAATACACTATACACATCTTGCCAGTAAAACAAAACAACCCAAATACTTTCTAACTTCCCGGAAGTAAAGCATCTAATTGACAGAACAACTCTTATCCTTCCTAATCCCCACTCCCTCCAAACCAATTCAAAGAGAGAGAAAGAATATGAAGAAGAGAAAATGAACATAAGGAAAACAATTAGCCGATGCACTCTGTAAAGCCTGTAATATTCTCTAGAATGACAGCGTAGCCATTGTTCGTGCTGCCAGAGCCCTGCATGTTTGCTAGCTCACTCGAGGTCCTGGGAAAATAATGAACTAAGCAGATTAGATGTAGACTGATGCCTCCATACCACCACCAACTCACACAACACGCACACTGTTCTGAGTGTCTGAACACATGTGGGCAGGTAAACCCAGAAAATGGGCACTCCATGTCGGCAGGAGGGGAAGAGGCTGCCAACAAACAGGCCTGTTTATTATTTAACAGTTGGTACTGCTAGAGGCCTGGCACTGCTATAGAGCACTCTCTGTTTCAGTGAAAGTCAGCCTGATTATGAGAGCGTGTGAGCCAAATCGTGTTTACCATAGTCTGTGAGAACCTCAGTGCCCCCAACAGACGTGGAAATTCTTACAATAGCTCTCATCCAAACTGAGAACATCATTCCTGAGATGGAAGTAAAGGGCTCCATGTGCTTAAATCTTGTCTGATCAGCTGGCTTAGCGTCTCCACATGTACTTGCTTTTCCGCTGCTCTGGAACAGTCATTCCTCTCTAATGACATAGCTTCTAATACTCTGCCTTTGGTTACTTTACTTTGGGGCCTAAATCAACCAAATATTAGTAATATATGAATCACCCATCTACTAATATGGCTTATCCTGTCCTGAACACTTTGGCTTTCCAGCAAAATAATTCGTTGCCCAGGACGGCTACCTCCTACTCTCCTTCGCCAGGGCTGCCTCTGCAGTAAGTCTCTTCTCTGCCAACGTGGGCCACAGGTGGATGCCTTCCTACAAATCCAATCAGCAGGATAATGTGCTACTATCACAAGAGTGGACCTAATGACAAAGAGTCCTGCTTAGATGGTCACCCCATTAACTTTGATTTGATTATTCTGCCCCAGCAGAACACTTGGCTTCACGACCACAGATGGCAAAAGCCCAACATAAAACCTGTGGAGAAAGTAGTCATGTTAGGTTCATACATTTTCAATATTAAATTTGATTTTAAAAATATAAATATCATGATTATTGAGATAGTCCCTGGGTCCCTAGGAAAGCACTGTGTTTAAAAAAGTAAACTAGGATCAGAGCACATGAGACAATTGTGATAACTAGGCAACATGGATAATCTAATCATCTTCTTTGAAATTCAATGTAAATCAACATTTCGTTTAAGCATAAGAAGCTGGCTTTTATCTTCTGTATACAACCAAGACAGCCTTTGACACTTTATGTGACTCTATTATATATAACTGTTTATAAATTTAAGATAAAACTGGCTCTACATAAGCTAGTTCAATATTTTGAAACTTAATTGTACCTTGGATATACTTTCTCTATGACCATGAGTAAATTATTAAAAGGCTTTTTAACAATGAGGATAAAGGCATAGCAAACTACATGTCTTACCTGAAACTGTACATATTAATTTTTGTGTTTTGTTTTCTAATTGAGAGTTGATAGTTATATGCCGAAATATTAAAATACTATTTGTTTTTATTAATTTCTCAACTTCAAATGCCACTTACAGAAAATAATATATGCTTTTTATTGTTAAGGAAAGACATAATTTTATATTTTCCATGTTATTATGGTTTTGAAAGAAAGCAGGGATCCCTACACATTATACACATACATAATAAACAGAACTTTACAAAAACAGCAAAGATATTTTAAAAATTCCCTAGCTAGCATCAAGTTAATCCCTAGTTTAATTTAATCACTTCCTCTACTGATCAGAGATGTTTAACAAATAGCACAAATTAAGGCATTTAATTCCAAAATCAGGAGACCTTTCTCAAAACATCCAGCATATAACAACTTTCATAACTACTAGTTTATGGCAGAGCAATGGATCCAATCATAGGTTCACAAGGGGAAAGTTGGTATCTCAGCCATGACCCAAAAAATCATGGTGAGTAGGTTAAAGATAGGTGAAGTGTGTTCATCTTTGTGCTAAGCTTCAACATAGCTAGTAGGAGACATTTGTAACAGCTCACACTTATTAAGAGGTTACTATGTGCTAGGTCCTCCTCTCAGAGGTTTATATGTATATACTCATTTAATCTTCACAATAACCCTATAAAGTGAGTACCATCATTTTCTTCATTTTACAGATAAGGAAACTGAAGCACAGAGAGGTTTAGTAACTTGCCCAAGGTCCTCCATTAAGTAAGTGAAAGAGCTAAAATTTGAACTAAAGTGGTCTGCCTCCAGAGTCTAACTGTAATCACTTTGTTCAGCTTTCACAATGATGATCATTCTCTCTGAGGCTTATGTTCAATTTAAAGCTGTATGTTTCCTGATGCTACAAAATCTTAGAGCTAAAGTAATTTAAAATGATCTAGTCCGTGGCCTAGAACTGAAGGTGGGAAGAGGGGGAGGAGGTTTGGGAAGAATCTGTAGCCTTGAAATTTTGTGTATAGGCACACTTTCCTGGGCAAAGAAAATGAACCACACATCTAGTCCAGATAGCTCAGTCAAGAGATTAAAATATAAAGCCACAGAACAATGACTGTAAATGTTGCATAATAAAAGCAAGTAGTAGAAGAACCAAGCCTGGAAACCAAGGGCTCTTTTCATTATCCCCTCGGCCCTAAATCTCTCTGTCCGCCTGCAGAGGCAGAAGAAACCTGGGTGAGGGATACAGAGCCTATCCACACCTCTGCTTAGCTCCACACAGCTCAGTAAAGCAAATCAATGAGACAAGATGTCCACTGATGAAAAAAATACAGAAACCCTAGTGTAGTCTTTTCTTGACTATTCAGTGATAATGGAAAAAAAAGGTGGGAACACATTTAAGAGGTAAGAAGAAAAAAAATGATCTCTCTACAAAGTTGACTGATTGTTTAGCAAAAATACACATAGGCACATGCACGTATTTATTTATAAACACACAATATTCATTTATTTCAGTTGTGGGCCTGAAAATTTCTAAATGTCTTTCTCTTCCTCTTGGATCTCTTTTGGTAATTTATACTTACCCAGAATTTATCCATTATGTTTAAATTTTTAAAATTTATATATAAAGTATTCATTATAATTATTTTAATTTTCTCCATTTCTCTGGTTATTTCCTGATTGTATTTCTAACTTTGTCCATTTGTGGGTTTTCTCATTTAGTCATTAAATCATGTGATATTGGTTTGCTTATTATTTTGCTTTTGTTCTCTCTGAAAAAACCAACTCTTTGATTTATTAGTCTCTCTTTTTTATTTTCTAATTCATTAATTGGACTTCATAAATTCTGTTAATTTTTATCAATTATACTTTGCAGATTTGTTTCTAGTTCTTTTAACCAACTTTAGGAGATGAGTGGTAATATATCTATAATTTTTTATAGTAATAGCAGTGTTTAAAGGTATGTATTTTCCTCAGAACACTACTATAGATCCATATGTGCTCATTTTCTGTAAATTTCTAATGTCTCTTAAGTAAAAAATAATTTAAAAAGTTGTCAGTCTTCTTTTCTTTGCAGGAGCTCATATTTATCAAGTGGATAATGTTTTTGTCTGAGATATGAGCTGCCAATCAAATTGATAACTTTCTCACATAATTTTAAAACTATTTTAAAAATTTTTATTCTGTTTGATTTTTCTCATTCATGATTTTGATAATATTATTAAAAGTTATACTCCTTTTCCCCCCAATTTTTGGCTTCTAATGTGGCTTTTGGTCCTATAATAGTTTTATTTTCCTCTTCCATTTCTCCCTGTTCTCTCATAGTCAATTTTATTTCTCCTTTTTTGTTTTATTCTCTATTTTATCCTGTACATCTAATCTTTAACTTCTTATTTTAAAGAGATCACAATTTCTTCCATTTCTTTGCTACTATAGAAAATATGAATTACTTTCTGGCATAATTATTCTTGTATCTATCTTGATCTGCTTTTCCTTATGTTAGTTTTGTTTTATAATTAGCTAAGTATGGGTCCCATGCAGGTTCCTTTCTGATTATTTCTCATTTTTCAATGAGTTAATTCTATCAGCTATTTGCTGAAGGACATAGGATAGCAGAGTGAATTGAGGAACTTAGAGAGTTTTATTTTGGTCCTGTATTTGCAGGTATGTTTCATCTTTTCTCATCAACTTGACTGTGCACACTGCTCAAGAGCTATACCTCTGCTCAGTGTCCTCAGTGTCCTGTCTTCCCCACTTGGATTAGTGAAAGTTCAAAAGAACTTGCATGAAGTCCTTCGTGTTACACACTTTACAAGTCATGACTTAGTGTTTCTTTATTTCTCTTCTCCAGAATGAAATCAACCATAACAAAAGCTGGTATGGTTTATCACCTCCACCTTGCCATCCTCAAATCCTGATTTTGGAACATGAGGCAGGCTGGTGTCATTCCTCATTCACTGCCAGTTCCTCTGCTATCCTCTATTTTAGAATAAGGCTCAGCAACCCTTCCACAGATCACCTATAGCCCCAGACTTTTTCTTTCAGGTAAGTTTATTGTAGCATATGTCCCACAGGATCATTTTGTCTCCTTCTGAAAGTTCTGTCTGCTGCATTTCTCCACATTGTCCCTGGACTTGGTCTAAATTTATCAGCGTTCCACTATTTGTGATTGCGCCTGCCTGTTTTTTTTTTTTTTTTTTTTTTTTTTTGAGACAGCGTCTCACTCTGTTGCCCTGGCTAGAGTGCCGTGGCATCAGCCTAGCTCACAGCAACCTCAAACTCCTGGGCTCAAGCGATCCTACTGCCTCAGCCTCCTGAGTAGCTGGGATTACAGGCACGCGCCACCATGCCCAGCTAATTTTTTCTATATATTTTTAGTTGTCCAGATAATTTCTTTCTATTTCTAGTAGAGATGGGGTCTCTCTCTTGCTCAGGCTGGTCTCGAACTCCTGAGCTCAAACAATCCTCCCGCCTCGGCCTCCCAGAGTGCTAGGATTACAGGCGTGAGCCACCATGCTGGGCCCGTGCCTGCCTTCTGAAGGAAGAGTTTTCTTAAGTGTATCATTTTTGTTTGTATAATTTTTTGTTGCATAGAAAGATATGGGATAGTATATTTACTTCTTCATCTATTTCCACTTAATTGGCAAAAATATAACTTGACACAAAACTGACAAACCATGGGAACAGAAGAGATCAAACTCTCACTATTTGCTGATGACATGATATTATATCTAGAAAACCCCATGGATTCAA
The DNA here is from genome assembly GCA_004363605.1 of Indri indri. Classification (NCBI taxonomy): domain Eukaryota; kingdom Metazoa; phylum Chordata; class Mammalia; order Primates; family Indriidae; genus Indri; species Indri indri. The sequence goes on from RJWJ010013286.1 coordinate 38,982, forward strand.
CCAAGAGGCTGGAATTGATAAATGAATTCAGTAAAGTCTCAGGATATAAAATCACTACACACAAATCAGAGGCTTTCATATACGCCAATAGCAGTCATACCAAGAACCTAATCAAAGACTCAATTCCCTTTGCAATAGCAACAAAGAAAATAAAGTATCTAGGAATATTTTTAACTAAGGAGGTAAAAGACCTCTACAGGGAGAGCTATGAAACATTGAGGAAGGAAATAGCAGAGGACATAAACAGGTGGAAAACCATACCATGTTCGTGGGTTGGCAGAACCAACATTGTTAAGATGTCTATGCTACCCAAAGGGATCTACAGATTCAACGCAATCCCTATTAAAATACCAACATCATTCTTCACAGATGTAGAAAAATTAATTCTACGCTTCGTATGGAACCAGAGAAGACCCCGCATAGCAAAAACAATTCTAGGCAATAAAAACAAAATGGGAAGTATCAACTTACCAGACTTTGAACTTTACAATAAGGCTGTAGTAATCAAAACAGCTTGGTACTGGCACAAAAATAGAGCCATTGACCAGTGGAACAGAACTGAGAACCCAGATATAAAACCATCCTCATATAGCCACCTAATCTTTGACAAACCAGACAAAAACATACACTGGGGAAAAGAATCCTTGTTCAATAAATGGTGCTGGGAAAACTGGATAGCCACATGTAGAAGACTGAACCAGGATCCACACCTTTCACCTATCACAAAAATTAACTCACGCTGGGTAACAGACTTATACCTGAGGAGTGAAACTATTAGAATTCTAGAGGAAGATGTTGGAAATACTCTTCTAGACATTGGTCTAGGCAAAGAATTTATGAAGAAGACCCCAAAGGCAATCACAGCAATGACCAAAATAAATAAATGGGACCTGATCAAATTAAAAAGCTTCTGCACAGCCAAAGGAACTGTCACAAGAGCAAACAGACAATGTACAGAACGGGAGAAAATTTTTGCATGCTACAAATCCGATAAAGGGCTGATAACTAGAATCTACTTAGAACTCAGGAAAATCAACAAGAAAAAAAATCAAATGACCCTATCAAAAAGTGGGCAAAGGACATGAACAGAAACTTTTCAAAAGAAGACAGAATAATGGCCAAAAAACATATGAAAAAATGCTCAACATCTCTAATCATCAGGGAAATGCAAATCAAAACCACAATGAGATATCACTT
>RJWJ010013287.1:0-40219 GCA_004363605.1 Indri indri
GAGAATCTGCACCCCAGACTCCTTCCAGGTGGCCCCACCGCAGGGCGTCTCCTGCCCTGGCTGCCGCCCCTCCCAGAGCCTGACCCACTGCCCTCCCCTCTGACGGCTTCCTCTGGGGTCCTGAGTCTCTCTGAACCCCAGGCCTGTGGTGGGGGAGCCAGGAAGGGAAGTTGCCTTTTCTCTTTGGCTTTATTTTTGTCCCAGTTTCTTTCCCCATCGCTTTGCATGTCTGTCCCTGGCTGTTGGCTATGGGCCATCTCACTGCACCAAAACTGCTTATTCTACTGACTCCAAAGTGACTTTCCAGCCTGTCCCCTCTTCCTTCGGATGGGCCTCCCTGCCCGGCGCCAGCCGCCTCCCCCTCTCTTCTCTCTTAGTTGCTGAAGCCCCCTCCGTGCTCTCACCCCCACTCCTGGCATCTCCTGGCCTGTAGCACTGCAGAATCAGTCAGGTCACATGCCCAAATGGCAGGGCCACTTTTACCTCCACCTGGGGCTGCTGGAAGGGCCTCTCTTGCTGTGGGCTCTACTCAAAACTGACCAATTGTAAAGTCACCTAACCAATGAGTCAGAGCAGTATTTCCCGAATATGGCATGTGCTAGCCCCAGATTCCAAAGATGCCCACTAAGCACTATGCTTTTTGCCCAGAGGTTTGAAATGCAAAACAAAAGAACTCACCCCAGACCATGGACTCCTAAAAATGGGACCTATGGGATGGGCCGCTGAAATTCTGTAGGGTTTATCTCCCCCTCCTGGTGCAGATGTGTCTTACCAGAGCTTCCAGGGCACTTGCTTCTTCCTGCTGTTCCGTCATCCATAAAATAAACCAGTGCGATGTTCTGCGGAGCGCCCGATCAAAGTCCGTTCGGACTATTTTGGAACAGAGCAGGAGGCTTGACATAAACCTGGGTTGGCCTTAAATGTGCACTGCTGTCCTCCCCAAGTGCAGGCGATGCGCTTCTGACCTTCCTGCTTCACAGGGATGGGGAAGAATGCGTCTGCCACGTCCACGACAGCACGCCAGCTACATCAAGAAAAACATCTGTGACTGGGCGATCGTTTAGGTAGACTGAAGTTGGTCCGCTGCTATATGACAGGACCCACCTGAGTTTTTCAGGGACCAGATTAGCAAACTGAGGACATGTTTAAAAACGTACCCAGGATTCACTTTAACCAGGTATGGTAAGGCATGCAGACACAGAAATGACTGTCATGAAGGAAGAAGTTTGTACTCACAGATCCCGAGGGGCAGGAGGCACAGCCCACCACGCAGGGCCACACAGGGAAGCAGCAGGGTGGGTGACAGAGCGAGCTGCTGGCGGGAGCCTTCATTGTGGTTTTCACAGGAAGCGGTGGGAGAAGCAAGGTAAGCAACTGAGCAGGTTTAGATAGTTTGACTCATTCTGCTGGGCTCTGGGCAGTAGGGGTGGTCCCCGTCCCTAGTTGTCTGGTACCTGGCCCTGGGGTGGTTTAAGGCAGGGGGAAATGTCCTAGCCTGGGAGCCTGATGAAAGGAGGTAGGTGGGGGTGCGGACTTGGGATTGGTTGGTTTGCACATCAAAGGTAACTTGCAGCAAGGTGTTCACTTTCTCCAGGAACGAGCCAAGCTGGGAGGGTTATATAAATATATTTTATATACGTGTGTGTGTGTGTGTGTGTGTGTGTGTATGCAGCGATAGATGTCTAATGTAGTAGGACGCACTGGCCCAGGGCCGGCCTCTGCAGCCACATCCAATTCTTATTTATTCTCTCATTCACTGGTTCAGCGAGTATTTCACGCCGACTGTTTGTCACCACATACCGTAGCTGGACACCGGGACATTCATGGTGAGCAAAGCAGACCCACCTGTTGACGCGATGTGAGCTGCATCCTGGTGGGAGAGATGGGCAGAAACCACCGACATAATGGCAGCATTTGGTGAAATGCGCAGAGATAGGCACAGAGGATCATGAGCGGGACCGCAGGGGTGATCCCTGGGACGGCCGGTCAGGGAGGCCTTTCCGAGGAGGTGACAGCTGAGTTGAAACCGAAGGCAAAGAAGGAGCCAGAGGCGAGCGGACCTGAGGGGAGGGATTCAGGGAGAGGGAGCAGCAGGTGCTGGGCCCTGTGGCTGGAACACAGGGACCACGTGGGACCACGTAGGGCAACGAGATGAAAGTGAAGAACCACCCAGTGGCCGGGTCCACTCGGACCATGTAGGACATGGGGCGAGAGGTGACACTGACTATCACAGACATGCGTCAAAGTGCTCACTGCTGCGTGGTGCAGAGAAGAAAGAACGGCAAGCGGGATTGGGAAGAAGGAGGGAAGTCACTCGGCGAGGACAGGAGAGAGGACGGCGGTGTGTCGGGGGAGGCAGGGGAACGAGCAGGCGGGAGAGACGCAGACAGGGTTGACCCGGTGAAGGAAGGAGGACCAGTGATGACAGGATCGGGGCTGGAGCAGCTCAGGGGATGTCACTGGCTTTGAGGATGAAAAGACAGTGTGGAAAAAGGACAGATCTGTGCGGAGAGGGTGGGGTGGGAGGACAGACAGAGCGGGTTTGCACGTGGAAATGCTGAGAAAGGGTGGCAGACCCCAGAGAGACAGTACGTGGGCCCTGCACCTGGTCCTGCCTCTTGCCCTCTCCAGGGTAAACTGACCCTCAACCCAGCACATCAGGAGAACAAGCCATCTGAGTGTGAACGGACCCCTGTCCCCCCACCCTGAGAAGGTCTGTCCTACGTCTGTCTTCCCTGGAGAGGCCCCGATTTTAGGACAGAACCCAGCAGCCGGAGCAGGCGGGCAGAGCACCCTCTTAGTTACCAAACAGCCCTCTCTGTGTGCCTTTGGGTGTGGGGAAAGGCGCAGTCTCAGCCTCACATCGTCCCCACATTCCCTCCTCCGCATCTTCACGCCCCTGAACTCTCTTCCTCTGTTCTCAGTTCTCGGCCCTGATTCTTAGTGGGGCGTCAAGTTTGGCAAGAGGACAAGAGTGGAAAGTGAGGGTCTCGGACGGGGGGTGACGCTGCTCTGTGTCTAGGTCGGGGCAGGGGCGCAAGGCAGAAGGCCCAACCTCAGGGACCTCTGCACTGGATGGGGACTCAGCACTACAGTGGGATATGTCGAAGGTGTCTGGGGTCATAGTGCCAACTTATGAGGCCAGAAGAAGAGCTGGGGGCCTCAGAGGACAGAGCTGTCTGTGGGCACCTGAGCTGAAGGCTGGGGGGACACAGCTCCTCTGTGGTCACCACCAAGGCTAAGGAAGATGCGCACATCTGGCCCCCACCCCCAGAACTGTTAATCCTGACCAGGAAGTGACATATTCACATATGGGGTGGCCACACAGAGGAGGAATTCACCAGCTGGGCTCTGCTGTGTGGGGGCTATGCCGTGTGAGACAGTGAGACCGGCTGCTGCGGGCTGTGGGGAGGGGGCTGCATTCCCATCCAAGGGACTCTGGACCTGACCGGTCCCTAGGATTGAGGGGAGCTGGTGGCACTGAGTCCCGGGGCTGTGTGCACCAGCCCAGGTGGCTTCTCCCCCTGAGCTGCCTGCACCCCGACCAGCTGGAGCCTCCGACCCTAGAGGGCTGGACGAGGAAGCAGAGGAGGGGAAGCAGAAGTGGGGACTGAGACAGACAGACCTCCCGGGAGCAGACTCCACTCTGGCCTCTCCTGGGATCTGGCGCAGCTGCAGGTGACCTCTGTGCTGGAGGAATGACCGCGAGGGACCGGGCCACGTGGCTGCCTCCAGCCCTGCTCCTCCTGCTTGTCCCAGGTGAGTGGCGGCCCTGGACACGGAAGCTCTGTCCTGAGTGGGAAGGACATGGCAGCGTAAGGTGGGAGGGGCCGACAGGGGGCCGTGGGGCCGTGGTGAGAGGGTGCGAGGGCAGAGGAGCACCCAGGAGTGGTCAGCACCTGCCTTGCCAGGTGACCGCCAGGCTTCAGTGTGCCACACAGAGGAGTCGTGTCCCATCGTACTCACGACAGAGTGAGCCCTGGGGGAGGGTGTATATGGTTGCCACTGCCACAGTTATGCAATCCGAAATGCCGCCTTGGTCCATCACACACAATCGCACATGCGCGCGCGCGCGCACACACACACACACACACACACACACACACACACACGTGTGCACACACAGTGTTTTCCCAGCCTGGCTCCTTCCTATCTCCATGGACACCCTATCTCCCCCAGCCCGCCTCTGCGAGGAGGGAGCTGACCCCTGTTCAGTGCTGAGCCCTGGGTTGACAAGGCCCGTGTGCCTGCTGTGGCAAGCCCAGGACCCCCAGGGTCCTTGAGAACCTGACCCAGGACACCCTGAGCCAGGTCCACCTGGAAAGGAGCTGGACCTGGGCTTGTGTTTTCCAGGCTGTTTCTCTCTGAGCTGCCCCGACACTGTGACGGGCACCGTGGGGGGATCGCTGAGCGTGCAGTGTCAGTATGAGGAGGAGTTCAGGACTGCAGACAAAATCTGGAGCACATATAGCGACGACATTGTGGCGACTGGAGGGTCAGAAAGAGAAATAAGGAATGGCCGAGTGTCCATCAGGGACCACCCTGAAAACCTGACCTTCAAAGTGACCTTGGACAACCTCACAATGGAGGACAGTGGCGAGTACTGGTGTGGGATCCGAAGCCATCCCATCGACGGAATTTACAGGGCTGACCAGGTAGAGGTGATGGTGTTCCCAGGTGAGCCCCTCCTTCGCGAAGCGCCGGGGCCGCCCGAGTCTGGGTGTGGCCCCTGTCTCTCAGGAAAGACTTGGGACACAGGGGGCTCTGAGGTTGGAGGCACATTGTGTGTCCGTGTGTGCATGCACGTGGTGTCCCAGTCTGTTCCGCAGGCCCTGCTCGGGTACCACGCCCTGACACCACTGTCCTGGTGCTTCCTGCAAGGGGACCGTGGGACCACCTTTGCTGCCTTCTTGTCCTGACAAGGGCTGTGTCTACTCTGAGGGGACCCCTGCCTCATCTGGACCCATCTCCATCCTGCCTGTGGTGGAGGGACCCCCTAGGGCATCTGCTCCCTTCACCCAAGGGCTGCCCAGGACCCTGGGCCCTGAGTGGCATCACCCTGGCAGGGATGGCCTCAGCCTCACCACTGTGGCCCTGGCCCTGGGGCTCTGCAGCAGCCACCAGAGGGGGCCTGGACCCCCGTGTGGGTTCCCCAGCTCCTGGGGACCTCGCCCTGCCCCAGGCTGACCTGTCTGTCCCCCTCATTCTCTGGCATCTTTCACCCCACGAGGGAACCCAGAGAACCCCCTGAAATGGCGGGTAGAAACGGGCCTCAGCTGTCGTGGACCCCACACTCTTCCCTGTCCTGCAGATGATTCTTCCTTAAAGGGCCCTGCTCTTGTTTCACGGGATCCAAACTAAGGTTACCCAAATATATTAATCTTCCCTTTGTTTTCTTCTGACTTTCTCCTGAGACCCTCTGAGTTTCGAGTTTCGTCTTCTTGGTTTTCATTTCCCTGCCATGCCCCATGTGGGCGCGTATCTCAGGGCGAGGAAGTAAACTCTGGCTGAGGTCGTGGGTGCAGGGCAAAGCCTCTCTGCCCAGCTGGCCTTACCACACACACCTCTCCCCGGGCCCACCAGGCCACGGCTCTCCAGATCTTTCTTCCCGGTCACACCCCCCCAGAGCACGGTCCAGTGGTCTGCTTGGGGCCATGGCCTGGCTGACATTTGGGGGCTGAGTGAGCTGAGTGGACACAGGTCCCCTGATTCGGGAAAGACACCAGTGACTGTCCTCATTCCTACTTGCAGCCTTATTCCAGCCCCTGCCGTGCCCAGGGCCCTGGGTCCCTAGTCACTCCGGATCAACCCCACAGAGCAAAGGACACTCCGTCCCTGCCTGGGTGGGGTGGGGACGGGAGCCCCGTCCTTTCCTCCGACTCTCACATGCCCTGGTGAGCAGGGTGACTCTCACCTCTGAAAGTGCCCACCTGGCTACCAAGTACCTGGGGATGGGGCCAGGGAGGGGGCCCAGGGCCCTGGTCAGTCCTGGGAATGGCCATGGGCATGTTGCACACAAGACATCTGTCCAACACACCCTGAGTGACCTCGTCTGTGGGAGTTAGAGCCACCCAGGCGCCGGCGAGTGAGAGACCCCGGCGAGGTCACCAGGCCCGACTGTGCTCCTCCACAGCCCCGACCGCGGCCTCCAGCCCCGACAGCCTCACAGGCACGGCGTGTCCTCCCACACCCCTGCCAGCATGCACCCAGCCCAGCTCCTCCGGGCAGGACAGCCCCGATGCCAGCCCACGCCCTCGGTAAGGGGTTTGCGTCCAGGGCTGCGCCCCCCAGGGGGCCGCTCCTCTGGTTGGGGGGCAGTGGGGTGGTCGTGTCTCCTTCCTTCCGGTCCCTTCTTTGGTCACCCCTCCCACCCCTCATGTGAAGGTCCCACTGAGTGCCAGACACTTTTCTCGGGACTGTGTCACAGCAGCAAAACACACGGGCACCGTCCAGCTGTGGCGGAACTGGGTTTTGCTGCGTGGATTCGCACGGTGAACAAGTGAGCACATGAGTTCAGCCATAAGGACAGCAAACTGCGATAAAAACTAGGAAGGACTATTTGTCGCTCAGGTTTGGGGACAGTGTGTGTGGGAGGGCTTTGGGGCTGCTGTTTTTCCCCGATGATCAGGGGAGGCCTCGCGAGTAAGAGGACACACGAGTGCAGACCTGCAGGGTGGGGGCCGGGCACCGGGGTGCGGAGGAGGGGGACCCGGCAGAGGGAAGAGTGAGTGCGTAGGCTCCGGGGTCTGGGGGTCCCAGCCCTCTCCCCTGCCTCCCTCCCCAGCCCTGGTCAGAAGTGTCACCCTGTGTTGATGAACCCAGTCCTCTGAGGAGTGAGACCTGAGCTGGGTCGTGCATTCATTCATTCCCTCAACGACCGTGGCTGATGCTGTGCAGGTGCGGGAAGGTGCTAGTTACTCTGTGAACAGGACAACGCGGGGCCCTGTCCTCACAGGAAAGGCCGTCTGTGGAGGAGCGACGTTAACCAAATATCCACCTTGCTGATTCTTGCACCTCAGAAGGAGGTGCCCCTAAATATGGAGGGCTTTGATAGAAATTCTTCTGGATTCCGGTTCTACTGGGCCCCCAGGTGGAACGCATCATCCTCACGGCCCCGCCCTGCCGATGTCCACAGCCCTGGATCTCAGGGCTATTCTCAGTATGGCCGCTGGGGGCAGTGTTCTTCTCTGCGGGGCAGCTTGCTCTTTCTGTGGATTGTCGTTGCCACAGAACTGGAGCACAAGGGACAGGGGAAAGTGAAGGGCACCAGGGCCTCCCCCTGGAGAGGTGAGTCACTGTCTGTCACTGTGTCCCCACAGGTGCCTGCAGGACAAAGCCCACTTCCTGCTCCTGGTGCTCCTGAAGCTGCCTCTGCTCTTGAGTGCGCTGGGTGCCGTCCTGTGGGTGGGCAAGCCTTGGGGAAGCCCCGGGGCCAGGCAGCGTCGGTCCGATGATGAGATCCAGTAGCCCCGATGCCCGTCGATGCCCTGCCAAGCCACACGCCCCCTCTTGTTTATGGGAATGACCTTCTGACCAATAAATCCATGTTTTTATCAGAGCATTCTGTAAACCTTTTGGAGACTTTTTTCTGGTGATGTAGCATACACACAAAAGAATACGTGCACTTTATTTATTTTTAATTAAAAAAATTGTTTTTATAGATGGAGTCTCGCTCTCTCACCCAGGCTAGAGAGCAGTGGTGTGATCACAGCTGCAGCCTCGAACTCCTGAGCTTGGACGATCTTCCTGAGCAGCTGGGATTTCAAGTGTGAGCGACTGTGCCCAGCTAATTTTTAAAATTTTTTGTAGCAATGGTTGGGGAGGGGTGGGTCTTGCTATGTTGCCCAGGCTGGTCTCGAACTCCAGGCCTCAAGCGATCCTCTTGCTTCAGCCTCCCAAAGCGCTGGGATCACAGGCACGAACCACTGTTCCCGGCCATATGCTTTAAACTAAGAATACTCTTCAACACTTGGGTGCCCACCATCCAGCTTAAGTCACAGAACATCATGAATAGTTAGGAGCTCCAGACCCCTTCCCGATCTGTGTGCCTTCTTTCCCAGCCTCCTCTGCGGGGGGCACATCCTCAATTTCATGTTCACCATCTCCTGGCTTTAAGGGATTTCCAAAGGGAATATTGTTTAGCTTTGCTTATTTTTTAACTTTATATAAACAATATTATACATTTTTTATTTCTGAGTAATGTGATTTTATCATTCAACATTTTATTTTGAGATTTGTCCCTGTTGATGTGCTGATGCGCTGTGTCATTTATTTGTATTGCGCTGTATTCTGTTGTATGGACATAGCATGACTCACACGCCCCTTCTTCCGTGGATGAACTTCAGGTTGCTTTCTTTTCTTTCTCTCTTTCTTCTTTTTTTTATTTTGTGTGTGTTCTTCTCTTTTTTCTTTTTGCTGCTATTACTTACAATATTGCTGTGAACATGCTTGAATATATATCCTAATATATATCTGTCAGAAAGTTTCTGCTGGAGTATAGATCTAGGTGAGAAATCGCTACCACGTGTGCGTGACCAACTCTACTAGGTGATTCCAAATTGTGTTCCAATGTCCACGCCCACCAGCGGTCCCACTGCTGCGAATCTCATCAGACTTTCTAAACTTCTCCAAGTTAATGAGTAGGAAATGGTATCTCATTGTTTTAATTTCTCTGATTACTAATGATATTAAACCCCTTTTCATGTGTTTGTTGGTCATTTGGATTTCCTCTTTTGCAAAATATCTGTTCTAATACATTGTCTACTTTCTGATGTTTGTGTATGTTTTTCTGATTGATTTGTGGAAATTCTTTGCAAGTCCTTTGTTAGTGTCCTGAGCCACACCCGCCGCAGGACTTCCAGGGAGAGCTCCTCCCTCTCCAGAACCTAGAGATTTGGAAAGAAATACCCTCACCCACTTTTCCAAAATTGTTTTCCAAGAGTTTTAGCTATTGGGTTACAAATAAGGAAGCTAATTAAATTATGTCAGGTGAAGGTTAGAATTTGTCTTATTACTAGTAAGGAAACCCAGGCCCCCAGCCTTCTCTCAGCCCCCTGCCCTGCGCTTATTTTATCTCTTCATCTAGTGGCTTAAATTTTTGCACAGGGTACTAATAATAGCATAGGTACTCACTCTGTCCTAGGATCCTGCTCTCAGAACTTCACGCATGTTGTCTCATTTAATTCTCACAGTAATCATTTCTTTTTTTTTTTTTTTTTTGAGACAGAGTCTTGCTCTGTTGCCCGGGCTAGAGTGTCATGGCGTCAGCCTAGCTCACAGCAACCTTCAAGCGATCCTTCTGCCTCAGCCTCCCAAGTAGCTGGGACTACAGGCATGCGCCACCATGCCCGGCTAATTTTTTTTTATATATATATTTTTTTAGTTGTCCAAATCATTTCTTTCTATTTTTTTTTGGTAGAGACGGGGTCTCGCTCTTGCTCAGGCTGGTCTTGAACTCCTGACCTTGAGCGATCCACCCGCCTCGGCCTCCCAGAGTGCTAGGATTACAGGCGTGAGCCACCGCGCCCGGCCCTCACAGTAATCATTATGGGTCCAACTGATAGATGCAAAAACTGAGGCTCAGAGAGGTTAAGTGAGTTGGCCACAGTCACACAGCTTGTACATGGTGCTTGTGGGGTCACAGCCCAGGTCTGTCTGACCCCGCAGTCTGCACTTCTATGCACTTGGCTCTAACACCCGAACAAATGCACCTTCAGGTTTGCTGAGCGTGGCCCACCTGACATCTGAGTTGGGGCTTCCCTGCTGCTGGGACCCATCACATTTCTGGAGTTGGCACCCAGAGTGTGGTACCCTTGGACCGAAGGCTTGATAGGCCAGATGACCCCCACCCAGCCCTTCTGCACGTGTCCCCTGCTCCCCTTGGCCCCGCAGTCCCCTCGCCTCCTCTTCCCTGCCTCTTGAGGACGGGCAAGCCCTGTGACTCAGCCCTGCCGAAAAAAAGGACACCCCTTTTGCTGAATAATTAAAAGCAGGAAATACCCACTCTATAAAAGGAAGTGAATGAGTAAGAATTTCAAAGGCAGCCTGGGCTCAGGCAGAGCTCCGAGAGTCCAGCTGGAATCCGCTTTGGCTGCCGGCTGCAGGGCAGGGGGAGAGGGGCCGGCGGGGGCCAGGGCCATGTGGCTGCCCCCGGCTCTGCTCCTTCTCTGCCTCTCAGGTGAGTGGGGCTTGGTACTGCAGGGGCAGGGGAGGAGGCAGAAGGCATCTGTCCCAGGTTCCAGGGGAGCTGCCACACCCAGGGGAATGAGAGGCAGCTTTGTTTAGGCTCTCGGCAAAAGCACACTGGGGACATGCGTCGTGCCAGGCGTGAATCAGACCCTGAGGACACGTAGGGAAAAGAGAAGTAGAGCTCGCCATTGAAGAAGACCCCGCACGGCTTGGTGGGCGAAACGTACACGCAAACTACAACCAGCGGCAGGACGCAGTGAGGCACTGACAGAGGGCTGTGCTGAGGACGGCGCGGCGGTGGCTGGGGGAGCTGGAGAAAGCGTCCTGAGCCCGCCCAGTCTGTGTGCCTTGCAGGAGGGGTCAGTCCCCGAAGTGAGCAGAGAAAAGAGCACTGCAGGGAGAGGGATGTGCAGAGGGATGGAAGTGTGGGGAGGATGGCGTGTTCATGCAGAGGATGCTGTCTGTGTGCGGGACGCCTCGGGGCGATGGGTTGGATATGAGGTTGGACACGCAAGAGACGGGATTATGAAGGGCCCTGGACACCATGCGCGGGAACTGAGACTTTCAAAGGGAAAACTGCTCAAGAGCCCAGGAGGGAGATGAGAAGGGCCAGAGTACCTTCTCCTATGTGGCAAACTTCTGAGGACATTATGGAACAGTCCGGAATTTACGCAGTGTGTGCAATAGGCGTGGGTTACACAGTCCTCTTGGGGCCTGGGGACTGAGCATCTGGCACAGACAGACCGGTCCACAGAGGGACGGCGGGAAAGAGCACGGACAGTTCTGTGACCCGAGCTCCAGGTGGGGGTGCATGGTCCGGGTGAGCCCTTGATTGTCCTAAGACCTGGATCTCTGGTGTGAGTGGGAAGTCCCAGGGGTCCTTTTTAGCCCTGAAGCTGCAGAACTCTGCTATCCAGGCTGGACAGAAGGAAATAAGGACTGGGTTACCACTGCCGTGGGTGCTTTTACGATGATGAGGAGGAAGCCCAGTGATGACACCGGTAGACCACCTGTGAAGGCAGCAGCTGCACAAATTAAGCAGGGCTCCATATGGCCCGGAATCCACAGGGGACAGCGATTGGGAACATCTGCCTCCCCCAGGCTCCCGGCTTGCATTTGAATTGAGAGACGCCCAGCTGCTCCCTCTCTTAACCCCTACCTACAGCTCACCTGGTGGCCGAGGAGAAGGGGCGGGCAACTAGGCCTGGGCTCACACGTTGTCACATGCACACACAACACGCTCGCACAGAGGAGTCAAGGTGCAGCCACACCCCCCCCCCCCCACATCTCTGCTGTCACACACTCACACCATACACATTCACACTCCTGCTCAGGGTCCCAGAGTCACACGCAGGCTTATATACACACAGACACACACTCTCATGCACTCACGCATGGTGACATAAAGTCACACATACACTTGTCCTGTGCCCTTGCACATAGCCACACAAACACTCTTCTCCTCCAGGCGAGACCCACCATGGCTGCGCTGTGGCTGGGTCGGGTGGGGGTCCTGCAGAGACAGGACAGAGAGGCCCTCCTGGTCCCATTGAGTTTTATACATGGGGAGGGGGTGAGTGAGTCAAGTATGAAAGAAAAGCCACCCTGCCACATTCTCACCGGCAGATTGCCACTCGCCGCTCTGAGGTTATCCCTGTGAAAAGAGAGCAGAGAAAATGGATGTGGTAAGGTCAGAATGATCCAATTTCCGGTAGGATGTTCTCTTATCTGATTGGTTATGTGCCCCCCCAAGACCCCAAGACCCCAAGACGAAGGCAGGGCCCGGCAGGGCCCAGCACCCCAGACGGGGACTGGCACAGAGCTGGTGCTCTGTGTTTCCAAGTCAAAGAACAAACCTTGGTTGTCTCAACCAGGAACGTGATGCAAGGGACTGCCAGGAGCGCAGATCTGTATCTGGGAAGTTAGTCCTCAGAGCCTGCCCCACAGCTGCAAGATGAGATGGGCTCCAATCCCATCCCACAGCCAGTGGGAATCCCAGGCCCTCTCTCTAGGTTTCTGCGCCATGGGGGCTGGCGTCCCCGGGGCTTCTCTGCTCTGAGCGCTGCCCTTGACCGCCTGTCGCGTGTTGCGCACCAGTGGCCACTTTCTGCTGGCCCAGACGGGGGCCTGGGCCAATCTCTGCATTTCAAGACAAGACAGTCACACAAAGATTTTGTTCATGCAAGGACAGGGGGTAAACTATCCTGGAGGATTGACACAGAAGAGAAAGTTTCCATCTCAGGTTCACAAAATCAAAAAACTGACATGTACACAGCCTGACGCTCTCAGAACCCTTCGGCCCCCTTCCCCAGGGTTCTGCTCTGAGCTGATGGCTGTCCTGCCATCCCCACCCCATCCTCCTCAAACCAACCCTTGAAAACACATACAGGCCTAGTTAATAGTCCCGTCCATCATAATCTGTGTTTATACCCCCTGCCCCGCATATTTTTCGAACGGGCCGATCCCATCGGGAGGGCTCTGCAGTCAGGTTCAGTTGCTGACGCTGGGCTGATGCACCTGCAGCAGCGGCGCTTTTCTGCCCTTCGTGATTGCTGAAAAGTACACGGTGCGTTGACCCCCGCTTTCTACTGCGCTTGTGTTGTTCTTCTTTTAAGAAAGAAAATTACCCTCTCTGCGGACTTCTGCATTTAATTTTAACATCCAGTCATTGCTGTCTTTTGGTGATTCTTCTCCTAATTGATCCTTTTTTTAATTTTTAAAAGTTTTCCTTGTTGTTTTATCAGTTAATGATATTGTGAGCATTTTAACACAATAGAAGCATATGATTTAAAAAGAGAAATTTCCCCCCAACACCCAGTGTCAGTGCTAACCACTGTTAAGAGTTTAGAACACACAATTTCATATCGTTTCCTACACATATACTATAGGAAAACCACAGAGATGGAATTTTACGCTCTCTTAGGCAACTTTTTTCAAACCTAGTAATAACATACCTTGAACATCTTTCCCTACCATTGTCTGGTGATTTGTCTTTTGCTTTTTAACCATATTATGGGCCAGGCACAGCGGCTCACACCTGTAATCCCAACACTTTGGAAAGCTGAGTTAGGAGGATCACTTGAGGCCAGGAGTTCCAGACCAGGCTGGGCAACATAGCAAGATCCCATCTCTAAAACAAAAATTTTTTTTAAAAGATTAGCTGGGTGTGGTGGCGTGCACCCATAGTCCCAGCTACTCAGGAGGCTGAGGAAGGAGGGTCACTTGAGCCCAGAAGTTCCAGGTTACAGTGAGCTATGATCGCTCCACTGGGCTCCAGTCTGGGTGACAGAGCAAGACGCTGTCTCAAAAAAAAAAAAAAATTGTTGTGGATGGGCCATAATTTATTAGCCCAACCCCTCATTGATGACATTTGAGTTTGTTTCCAATGTTTATTATTACATTAGTGCTGCAATTAACATCGTTATACTTTGTTGTCCATTGGTGTGGAAATTGTAGCTAGTCCTGGAGTTGAATGATTATGTTCAAGATCATGATGAACGGCTTCTTTTCAAAAACAGCCACTAAATATATATGTACCTACCATGAGTCAGACACTGAGCAAGACACTGGAGCTGGGAGTGGGGAAGAGAGAGAGAAAAAAAGATGAGCACAAAATCTGCCCTTCCGGAGCCAGCGCCCCAGCAAAGGAGGCAGAAGAAGAGAGACAGGAATAAAACACCAGTGTGGCGGGAGGGAGCTGCTCAGGCAGGGACAGGAACACGACCTTGCAAAGAGGCCTGAGCCTTGCAGGAGGTGTCGGAGGTGAGCAGTAGAGGGGCAGGCATTGGCAAA
Organism: Indri indri; assembly: GCA_004363605.1. Lineage (NCBI taxonomy): Eukaryota > Metazoa > Chordata > Mammalia > Primates > Indriidae > Indri > Indri indri. The sequence goes on from RJWJ010013287.1 coordinate 13,981, forward strand.
AGCAGCACACCAGCCTGCGAGGGCACGTCAGGGTGAGGGGAAGAGAAAACTGGGGGCAGGTTGTAGTCTGGAGGGAGAGACAGCAAGCAGCGCTGGACAGGGACATTGGATCCGGATTGTAAAGAGGCTTGAATGCCAAACAAAAGCATTTTACATCGTTCTGAGGCAGTGGACAGGGGCTGCAGGGGACGTCCTGGGAGATTTTGAGGAGCCCGCAGCAAGTGCAGCTGAGGCAGCGGCATGGTGAGGACAGCGGTGAGGATGCCGCCAGGCAGGAGAAACCTCCCCGGATGCCACTGCCGTGATCCAGGCACCAGACAAAGTCCTGGCCTGTTGACAGGCTGTCACTGACGGAGCGACCCCCAAATGTCAGGTGTTGGACCCGCATCCAAATCGTATCACCACCTGCGAGTAGAGAGTAGCGCAGCCGTTTTGCAAATAAGGAAGCAAGACTCTGAGAGGTTAAGCAACTCATGCAGGGTTTCCCAACTCGTCCGGGGTAGATAAATGTGTCCAAAGGTCGTGTTCTCTCTGCTGTCACACTGTCCTCATGGCCTGCGACTGCGGAGAGTGGAAGAAGAAAGTAATTCTGAGGAGCATTTCCAAGGCAGAGCCGACGAAGTTGGCTGTCGATCAGCCGCGGAGGGTGAAGGGGGACAGGGTCGGGCCAGACGCGAGGCTCTCTGGCGAGGCTCCGCAGTGGCTGAGTGAAGAGCACAGAGTTGGTTCTGGTGATCGAGTATGAATTTCCCACGGCTGCTGTAACAAATCACCACCAGCTCCGTGGCTGAGGACAACACAAAGTCATCATCTTACTGTCTGAAGATCTGAAGTGGGAAATGGTCTCACTGGCTAAAATCGCAGGGAACTCAGGGCTGCGTTCCTTCTAGAAGCTCTCGGGGAGAAGCTGCTTCTTTGCCTTTTCCAGCTTCGAGACGCCACCTGCTCTCCCCGGTTCGTGGCCCCGTCCTCCCTCCGCACAGCCAGCAGCAGAGCATCTTCGACTCTAACCCTCCTTCGACCTCTCTCACTTATCGGACCCAAGGGGACGGGATGATCTCAGATAATCTCTGTGTCTCAAGATCCTTAACTTAATCACATTTTCAAAGCCCCTTGTGCCATGGAAGGGGACATTTTCTTGGGTTCTCTAACATCTATGGGGATGGATTCATCTGACACCCACAAATGCAAACTTTAAATAAACTAAAATAGCTCCAGGGAGCGGGTCTAAGGGGTGAGGAGGTGGCACCTGCCTAGTGCCTATGCCCTGCAGAGACCCCTGGCCTGGGCCTGAGGCTCTGGGACCAAGAGGCGGTCAAGAGAAGCCTCCACGTGACCAAGGAACAAGCGGTCATTGCTGAGGAAAGACTGTAGTCAGCTCCACTGGAGTCAACAACAGAACCCCGGACACCCATGGTACCTGTGCTCATCTCCAACCTGTTCTGCTTTGATCCAGCCTCTGTCAGTCTGTCCACGTGGAGCCCCCACTAGAGAGAAGGTCCTGAAGCTGAGCAGGTCCAGGGTGGGGGAAACAATGCATCTAGGTCTGTTCGGACTGAGTTTGGGGGAGAGACAGCTGGCGTGTCTTTGTAAATGGTGGGCTAGCTCAGGGCAGAATCTGAGCTACAAATGTGGGTTTGGGAATCACCAGGACACAGCAGTCGTGGAGCATCCTTTCCTGGAGTCTGGAGGGAGAACCCCACGTTACCCCTGAGCTGTGCTGCAACCGGCTCCTACCAGGTCACAGAGCTGGTGTGGGACACCTCTTCCCAGCCCTGTATCCTGCGACATCACGTGGGTAGCCTGACATCAGCCATGCTGGGAGTATTTACACTACAGGAATGAGCAGATGTTACAAACCAGAGATTTGTCCCCCCAGGGAGCTGGTTGTTAAACATCTACCGACACAGCACTGGTTACACCAAGAGTTAAAGAGAAAGGAAGAGACAGAGTAGTCGGAGAAGCAGCGGATCAGAGGAGAACAGCATTGGGAGGACAAGGAAAGAGGGTGACAGAAACCAGGGTGTCGTGTGCTGTGAGCAGGCCTAGGCAGAAGAGGACCAAAGAGGCCCAGACATCGTGACCACTGAGGACACTGATGAGGGGCTGGGCTGAGGGGAGGTGGATGGAAGAGTCGGGTGTGTCAGGCCTGGCTGCAGAGGTCCGGGACCCTGGCCCAGGGCAGCGGGAGCTCTATCTTGGGGTTGTGTTTTCCAGGCTGTCTCTCCCTCCAAGGCCCAGAGTCTGTGAGGGGCCCAGAGCGGGGCTTGGTGACTGTGCAGTGTCACTATAACCAAGGATGGGAGACCCATGAGAAGTGGTGGTGTCGAGGGGTGAAATGGCATTCATGCAAGGTCCTAGTTCAAACCAGAGGGTCAGAGCAAGAGGAGAAGAGTGGCCGTGTGTCCATCAGGGACAGTTGGAGAGACCGCTCGTTCACCGTGACCATGGAGGGGCTCAGGCAAGACGACGCAGACACTTACTGGTGTGGGATCCAGAAAGTCGGAACCGACCTTGGGACCCGAGTTAAAGTGATCGTTGACCCAGGTAAGGACTTCCTCATCTACCCCAGGAGGCCCTGGCGATCAGGACCGAGTAAGTCAGTGCTCTAACCCCCTCCTCCCCAAGGGCTGAAGAGAAGTGACTGAGAGCTTAAGAGACAGATGGACAGACGGACAGGGAGGGAAGTGAGAGCACCTCTCTCTCTGTCCCAGTCCCTGAGGTCTCTCCGAGGGATGCAGCCAATGCATGGCCTGCAGGGCTTGAGCTGGGGTGGGGGTGTGCGACTCGGCCTTGGTGGCTGTGGCTCAGCCCTGCTCCCTAGAGGCTGGGCAGCCTCGTGGTCTCTCATCAGAGTCCAGGATGGGCCTCAGACCCCTGCAGGGTGCCACTCTAGGAAGTGGTCAGTCTTCTGGTCCTGTCATTATGTGGGACTGGGAGGACCTGGGGTAGCCCAGAGGGTTCCAGTGTTGAGTCCCAGGAACTTGGCCAACCCAGAGTGGCTCTGGGCATTTTACAGGGCCCCTCCTCTCTGGGTCCCCAGCCACACCCTCCTCTACTTTCTCTGGCTGCCCAAAAGTGAACGAGGGAAGAGAAGGACCCAGGGAGGTGCACAGATGACAGTGGACTCTTCAAAAAGAAAGGAAGCTTCAGCCACGAGGTCGACTTCAGGGAGCTCTCTGGCTGCCCTGGCATCTCCTCCGTGCCTTGGACCCCACTGAGGGATGCCGGGGTCTTCCTGCTACTGTTGCAGGGGCCTGAGAAACAGCCCCTCTCTGCTTCCACCCACACATGCGTGCCCAGTCCCTCCTCCACCCCGCATCCACGCAGGCGCGTCAGGATGTGATGTGCCAGTTTTAGCACAAATATTGTCAGGGGTGGGACCAAAGAGGGATGCAGGGGCTGCCACTGAGCCAAGTGGCATCTGGAAAGTGTCTTCCAGGCAAGCTTTCCCCAGGGCTGCCATGTCAGGGAAGCCCAGAAGGTCTATGGGGACAGGGAAGGGATCAGGACTCACAGGCAAGGGACAGAGAGGCTGAAAACCGTGGCCAGTGTGGGGCTTTAGGGACAAAGGCATTTAGGGATCTTGGGTGGGGGCATCAGGCCGGGGCTGTCTTGTGTGACCAAAGCCTGGGACCTGAGGAAAGGGTCTGCCAGGCCCAGGACTGACATGAAAGGTCGCCAGCAGGTCACGGTTTCCGTGCTGGGCTGGTCTCAGCAACCCGTGACCAGACTGCCCACCACAGATCGCCTACACAGTTCCTCAGAAGAATGTTTGGTCCCCACCATCGTTGTTTAACAGGGATGTGCCCTCTTATTCACCAGCCTTCTGGAGTCTCCTCCTCCCTTACCTCCCCAAGAACTAGACGCCCCATTTCTGGAACCTTCTGTCCTTGAGCCCTGCTCAGGCACTACTCAAGTGGAAAGGAACAGAGATTTTCCCCCCCCCCAACCACTTACAAGGGTAAGTGGAAAGAGACTATGAAAAGATCTCTCTTGCCCCCAGAATAACTATAGTGCTTACTCCTACTTAATTTTTATTTCTGCTTGCCACACCCTGAAAACAATGGAATAAACGACTGTGTGTTATGATTCAGAGGTCCCATTAGAAGCCCAAGGGAGGCTTCCTGCTCCAGGGGAAGAAGGGTCTCCTGGTGAGGACTGGCAGGGTGGGGGTGACTTGCGAGTCATACACCAACCCCCAGCTGTGCCAATAACCTGCAACCAACTTTGCCTGTGTCTAATGGTATCGGCTTCCTCCCCAGCAAGCTCATCTTCCAAACCGTTTGCCAGGTCACCTGACAACAGCAACACAGGGGAGTCCTCCGGCTCCTCCAAGAGGTCAGTGATATGGTCCTTTCTCCTGCTCCTAGCTGGGCCCCCTCCTATAGGGAAGCCAAGCCTGGGAGCTTCTTCTGCCTGTGTCTGTCACTGGATGCCAGTGCCTTTTATAGCCAGAATCAAGGCTCCAAGCCCACCTTCTGTCTCACTCCTGCCCCCATTACTCTACACCCACCATCTCCTCATTCTAGTGCTCACCAGAAAACCGCTCTGCAGAGCTCTTCTCTATGAGCACCACCCACCCATTTAACCGGTGAATAAAGAAGCACTGGTGGCCTTGTGGGTGCCAAGGGGAGATAAGATCCCAGTCTCCACTATGTGAGACATCAAGGGACGCAACACAGGGAGAGTGATTTACCAACCTGGGACTGGCACTAGCAGGAACAGAGGCAGAAAAACACAGCCTGCATTTGGTGACCTCCAGGGGCCTCTATGGGCTGAGATGTGCTTTGGGCCAAGGGGAGTTCCAGAAGATGAAATAAGAAAAGAGATGGGCCAGTGCGAACAGCTGAGGTCACCACAGGAGGAGCCCTCGTGGTCGAACTGTGGAGGAGCTCATGGGGGTCTCCAGAGTGGGGCTGCCTAGGGTCACAGGCTTTGCTGTGCTGGCTGTTGGATCACAGTGTCAGGGGATGGAGAGTGGGCCCGGGGCTCTGATCGCATTGTCACCTGTCACAGGACCCACTACATGCTCCTGGCATTTGTGAAGGTGCCCATCTTGCTCATCCTGGTTGGTGCTGTCCTCTGGTTGAAAGGGTCTCAGAGGGTCCCTGAGGAACCAATCTACACCAACTTGTCCTCCGAACTTCTGGCAAAAGACACGGCCCCTTAGACAGAAGGATCAGCAGAGCCTTCCCACCCTGGACCCTGTTTACAGAGGAGGCCTGGGCTGTGGAAGAAACACCTCCGAGTCCTCCAGATGCAGTGACTGAGGCCGGCCCTTGGGCCCCCACCCTGGCCCTGGGGGCTGGGGCACCTCCCTGCTTTGCATGGCTCAGGGACACAGCTGGGGCCCCTTTGAACCATCATCGCCTCCTGGGGTGCCAGCACTTTGTTCTCTTGGTCAGGAGCTATTGGAGTGAAGTCCAAACCGCTGTGTCCCCCCTGCTGGCATAACTTGGGCACAGAGCCTGGGACTGAAACACAGAGAAAGACAGAGAGGGAGACACGCCTGGCCCTTGGTTTCCATCACTCCGGAGACCAGCTCTGCACCATCCTTGCCTGAGCACTGGATATATGTGTTTTTCAGAAATCTTTTTTCTTAAGCTAGTCAAGTTGGGTTTTAGTGACTTGTGTTCATGCGAATCCTGACTGAGGGCCCCCCAAACTCCAGGAGGGCGATTCTGTGGTGAATTCCTTATTCTGGAGTGTGAGAGGCTGGACGTCCCCTCTGCCCAGGGAGGACACAGCTCTGAGTCCTCAGGACTGAGGAGGGACCGAAGTCTCCCTGCCCCCCAACAGGGGCTGGGGCTTCCTGGGGCTGGGGCTTGGGAGCTTCCTCAGCACAGCTGCTCGGGGCTCCTTCCCAAGACCGCACTGAGCCTCGAGAGCTACCTCAAGATGGGGGAGGGTGGGAATGAAAACTGTCTCAGGGAAATGATGTTATTTAAATAACGTTAATAATGAAAACTGTTTGAGGGAAATAATGTCTCTTTCAAACGCCTCACTCACAGCAACGACGCCCTTGAATAAGGTCACTTCATGCCATATGGGTCAGGGGTCATCACACCAAAGGGATCTGCGCTTCTCATGGGGAGAAACAGCCCCATTTGAGATGTTCTCCCACCGCCGCCCACCACACCCACACACAAATGCACGTCTGGAACGTTTCCCTTTGAACACCCGTGAGGATGTGTTCACTGCCCTTTGCCTATGGGTGGGGTACAGGAGAGGGGATCCCCTGGTCCCTCGCACAGTCTCCTCTCCTCCCCACAGGGACTCTGTAATCCCCTCTTGTTGCCCTGCAGCCAAAGAGAAGCTTTCTCTGACTTTGAGCTTAGTTAAGCCTTCTGGCCAATGGTGGCCCTGAAAATTCCATAGTGCCCAGAAAGGACAGAGTTTAAGCCAGGCTAAGACCCTTCGAGTCATTCTGTTGGGGGCCAAGGCCCACAGGCCACCAGCTGCAGGGGCCCTGCCTCCACGAATACTTCCCTGGATCCAGCCTCCCAGAGAGCCGGCCGGACCCCGGGATGACACCCCAGCTCTGTGGGAGGGAGGGCAGGAGCCTAGTTGCTTTGCCAGCTGGGCTCAAAGGGGTGAGGGGGCGCTGGCGATTGTCAACATGGTGTCAGTGTGTTTCCTGCTATTTCTTACTGTTAGTATTCAATGAAGTCCCTGTTCTCTTTGGAAATAGTGTGGCTGGGTTGTTACGACTCTGTCAAAGAGAATCCACTGCAGTAGCATAGGCCTCTCTGTCCATATGTCCTGAATACCGCCCCGCCACACACGTCCTTGCACCCCCCAGATATGTTTCTAGGAAATACCCCTTGGGGTGCCAATGGGAGCTAACAAGCAAAGCTCGCCTATTATGTCCACTCTCTGGGACGGAGGAGAAAGACGGAAACCGATCAATGAGCCACCAGAGCTGGGGTTGCACTTCCCAGCAGATGAGTTTCGAGTAGCTGCCCATAGCAGAAGGCTCGTGCCCTCACCTGGCTGGGACATCATAGACCCATTTTACACTCCCACCAACAGTGCCCACGGGTTCCAATTTCTCCACATGCTCACCAGCATTTGTTGTTTTCTGTTGCTGTTGTTTTTCACACTAGCTATCCTAACAAGTGGGAGGTGATCACCCATCGGGGCTTTAATTTGCGTCTCCCTGGTGAGCAGTGATGTTGAGCATCTTTTATATATTTATTGGCCATTTGAACATTTTCTTTGAAGAACTGTCCAGTCAAGTCCTTTGCTCATTTTTTAATCAGGCTGTTTGGTATTTTTCTTGTCGAGTTTTAGAAGTTTTCTTTATATTCTGGAAATAATTGCTCATTAGCTATATGATTTGCAAATATTTGCAAATTCTGTGATTCGCCTTTTTATTCTGCCAATGCTGCCTCTTGGTATACAAAATTTTTCAAATTTTCATGAAGTCCCATTTGTCTATTTCGTTGCTGTGAACCGTGTCTTTGGTGTCATATCCAAGAAATCATTGCCAAGTCCAGTGTCACGAAGCTTTTGCCTTCTGTTTTCTTCTAAGGTTTTATAGTCTCACAGTTAGGTCTTTGATCCATTTGAGTTAATTTGTACATGGTGTTATGTATATGGTGTTACGTAAGAGTCCAACTCTATTCTTTTGCACGTGGATATCTAGTTTTTAGTTATCATTTTTTTAAAAGCCACTCGCCTTTGCTCATGAGTAGGCAGTTTCTAGTCCACCATTTTACTGAGGAGGTAGAGCCTTTAAGTATTCTGGCCTTAAGGGGTGTCTCTGATCCTGCTCCCCACTTTGAATGGTCTAAGTCTATTGATCCCCCAAGTTCATCCCCAAACACCAGCCTCTCTGGAAGGGTACGTGGCTCAGGGCGGCCACAGCTTCCACCCCTGTCTCACTGCCAACTACTCATTTAGTTGGTTGGTTTGGTCTTTGGGGACGTCCTTGGGGTTGGCGGATGCAAGTCCCTCCTGCTCTCCGCATCTCTGCCTCCATGTTTTCTTTGCTCTATGGCTGGCTCGCCTCCTGGTTCCCAGCAAGTAGGGAGCAGACGCCGATCACACCCAGACACGAGGGCTTCTGAGGAGGAAGACCAGGCCTGGGCTCCCGGGAAGGTTCCAGAGCCCCTCCCAGCACATCTCTGTTTGGCCGCTTCAGACTCAGGTGACCACCCTGCAGTTAATCACAGACAGGGCGATTGGGACCACCTTGCGGCTGGGCCCATCCTCCCCTGACTCACGTGGGGAAGGGTGGACACCCCAGCCTGACGGTGTGGAAGCGGGGGAGGAGGTGACCAAAATGCCCGCTACAGAAGCCTTGCTGGAACCCCTCTGTTCTCTCTCTGTCTTGCGTCTTCCTGGGTCCCTGAGCCTCTGTCCACATGAGCACAACAAGCTCTTGCTCTCACACCCTTTCCTGAGGCCAGGGGTCCTCTGCAGGCTGCAGCTGTGGGATGGGCCCCTCCTCCCCTCCTCAGCTGCTCAGCTCGGGTGACGGCAACCTCCTTCTTGCAAACAGAAGGCACATGCTCCCCACTGCTGAAGTCCTGTATAAGCCATCACCCTTTCTAAGGTCTCAGGACAAACCCAGGTGGAAAGTATTAAGACTTTACTTAACTGTCAATTTCCCTCCTAAATCTGTATTTATCAGGGAACCACTGCCCCTCACTGATCATGGGCTTTGCCTCAGCTCCAGCCTGTTCCCAGCAAGGGTGTGTCCTAACCCCAGGGCATCCTCGGTGGCCTCACCCAAAGATGGGGAGCTGCTGGCCCGGGCCTGGGCGCAGGAGCAGCAGAATTCTCCCAGGCACAGCGCGGGCCCAGTCAGGAGGTCCCTGTATGTGGGTGTAGAGTCTAGACCCTTCTACAGAGACGCTTGGTTGAGCCTGTCTCAGAGACGTTACTCTTCACGCATCATGAGCAGCTGTTTGTTGGGAGCCACCAGAGGCAGCACAGGATGTTCCCAGCCACATTTGACTCTCAAGTTTATGCAGGAAGAGGGGGACGTTTTGCTGTCTTCTGGCGTCTCCTTGGTGACATGTCCCTGGTGTGCTACACTGTGCCTCTTATGTCAATGGGCTCTAGAAACCCCCGGTAGACTGTTTTACCAGCGCAACAGGGAGCTGGCAGCCTCTCTCCAGTCTGGTGCCCAGACACTCCCCAGAATCACTGTGTCTCAACACATGACGTCAGTGTCCCAAAGATAAGCTGAACAGCAATTAAATTGACCCCGTAGAGCCCATATGGGAAGGAAAAGTCCAACTAATCATACCCTACTCACCAAGCAGGAAGGGTGGGCGGAACCTCCGCCTTAAAGACTTATTTTAGGGCATTACCCTGACCACAAAGAGGAAAAACAAGGGCCGTGGGCAGGAAGGTGACTGCCGAGAGGCAGGAGGGAGGCAGAGTGACAGTGTGAGCTGGGAGGAGTGCTGCGACCCGGGGCTCACACGTGGGAAGTGCCCGCATTCCGTGATCATGGAACCAAGGTGGAGCTCGCGGTCACGCGGCCATCGCTCTTTCAGCCCGGTCCCAGCGCGTTCTGTCGCCACTACCTCTGCTAATACTAGAAATGAAGACCTGGCGGAGGGCTGGAGGAGAAGGTGGATGACAGAGGACTGCAGGGGAGATCTGCGGTAGTGACAGAAGGAATTGGGAACAGACATCTGGACCAACGTGGTGGCCACAAGCCACGGGTGGCTCCTGAGCACTTGAAAACGTGGCCAGTCTGTGTCGTGATGTGCCGTAAGTGCCAAATACGCACTAGGGGTTGAAGACTTACTATTAAAATATTTTTTTTAAATATCTGCATTTTCATTGAAATGATATTATTTCGAGTGTGTTGGGTTAAGTCAAATATACAATGAAAATTAATTTTACATTTTTAGAGGCTTTTTAAATGTGGCTACTAGAAAATTTGGCATTACACATGGCTTCCATTATATTCCCATTGGATGGCGCTGGGCTGCTGTCCACGTGGAATCAGAATTTGCTGCCTTTTGTACATCAGATGTGGCAGGAGCAGGGAGGATCCCAAGGCTGCCCCAGCCCTGCTCCCTCTCAGCCTCCTGGCACTGGGGGGATTAGGGTGGAAGGGCCTGTCCTGTTCCCAGTGACACAGTGACTCATCACCAAGCCAGGTGGACTGAGTCAGGCACTGGGCTGGGTTCTGGGACAAAGCATCGTTCCTGCACTTGAAGAGCTCACACCCACAAGCCATCCCCATCCCAGGGACAAGTGCCACAGGTGTGTAATGCGTAAGAAGGTGGCTGCCAAGAGGCAGCAGCCACCTGATTCCAGGGTGACCAGTGGAGGCTTTAGAGGGTGGAGTATTTCACCTGGGCACGGAAGCATGAGTAGGAGTCTCCCAGGTACAGAAGGAGGGAGGGGCCTGCCAGACAGAGGGGGACACGTGCACCACGCAAAGGCAAGGAAGAGCTTGGGGGAATGAGGGAGGCTTCTCAGGATGGCAGGAGGAGGGGACATAAGGCTAGTTGACCAGGTTGGGTCCATCATGAAAACCATCAAATGCCACACCAAGAAAAAGACCAAGAGCTTCTGAGAATAAAACCAGGAGGGGTGCTACTGCATTTTCTAGTCTTTCCTCTCCTGGGCAACTCTTCAGAGTCTTTTAGGGCTCTAAAAACAAAATTTTTTAAACTAAAAAAGTGAAAGACAACCTTGGGTTTGCACAGCATTTGCTAAGGCACCTGCTAAAGCCCAGGAGAGGATCATTTCGGGACAGACACACCCAGCCCGGAATCAGTGGAAGCAAAGCGGCATCTGGTGGGCCCAGGGCATCTGGATTCTGGCCTGGTTCTGCTGTGACCTTCTCTCTGGTCCCTTCTCCAGTTTCTCTGCTCCAGTCCTCCTGACGTCGCATGTACACAAGGGCAGTAGACTCGATGGCTTCTAACTGATTCTTTGTTGTAAATTTCCAGAACACACGAGCCCTCTGCATGAGGGCACCAACCACTGTTAGTTGGTGGTGACAAGCAGGAGAGGGAGGAGGACAGCTTATCTTGTTTACTTCCGCTCCCCAGGGCGAGGACAGCACCTGGTGCCTAGGAGACAGATAATAAAGACAGGCTAAATAAGGGAAGGAGGAAATGACAGAAAACGGGGGTGGCTGTGAGCACGAGAGTGGGGGCCTGGTCTGAGAGGAGGACAATCAATTTAAATTAAAATTCAGCACTGGGGGACTCGTAGGGAGAAAATTTAGAAAGACACATGGAGTGTACTTGGCTTTTCTCTAATAAGCCAGTGAGCCCTTGAAACCGGTGGTTCTCAACCGGGGACAATTTTGCCCCCCATCTGGCAGTATCGGGAGGCAATTTGGGTTGTCCCAGTTGGTATGTGTGTGAGGGGTGCTACCGGCATCTGCGAGGTAGGGGCATTGAAGCGCTCAGAATGACAAGGAATGATTCCATGCAAAATGTCAGTAAAGTTAATACTGAGTTACCACCTGAGCCAGCAATTCTACTGCTAGGTATATATCCAAGAAAACTGAGAAAAACTTGTCCACAAGAAAACCTGCACGTAAATGTTCATAGCAGCACTATTCACAATGGCCAAAAGGTGGAAACAACGAAAATGCCCATCAACCGATGGATGGACAAACAAAATGTGGTCCGTCCTTACCATGGAATGTTGTTCGGCCATCGAAGGGGATGAAGTACACACGCTAGAACATGGGTGAAAACACCCAGAGTGAAAGAAGGCAGACACAATAGACCACGTATTTCAGATTCCATTCGTGTGAAGAGTCCAGAATAGGCAAACCCACGGAGACAGAAAGTACAGCGGTGGTTTCTCGAGCTGGGGAGGGAATGGGGACGTGGGGAGTGGCTGCTAGTAGGTACGGGGTTTCTTTTTAGCATGATAGAAATGTTCTGAAATAAGATAGTGGTAAGGGTCACACAACCTTGTGAATCTCCTAAGAACCACAGAATTTAAAAATTCAAATTTTATACTATGTGAATTATATCTTTTTAAAAAATCACACCCCCCCCCCCAAAAATTACATACGGTAGTGCCAAAGCGGAGAAGCAAATGATGTGACGCCAGCAGCAGAACATCTGGCGACGGGACGCACAGAAAGACAGAGGCCAGGCGGGACACTCAAGGCCAGGCTGGCTGCGGGACGAGAGGCCCCAGGTTCAGGGGCACGGGCCCAAGTTCACGCTCGGGAGCTGCTTCCTGCCTCCTCAGGCAGCCTCCAGGTACCTGGAATCAGAAAACAGGACGAGGGCCACAGCATTCAGTTTCCCAGAAAGGAATGTCCTTGAAATCAATCACTTGAGAGTTACAGCCATGTCTGAGCCTCACTGCTTGCCTGGGTGGAGGCCAGGCTCTAGGTTAGCAGGGACGAGGACCAGACCTGGAGAAATTCGCCAGAGTGAAGTTCCACGAGGGGTCTCGGCGATTGCCTTTGCTTCGTTTCTAGATTCCAACCACCTCAAACGCACTGGGGGCATTGGTCCAACCAGAGGAAACCAGGTCCCCATGGCCCATTTTAGGAGGCAGAATAATCCCCAAGGGGACGGGTATATCCATCCATCTGCTGGGCCCCCAACTCTCATACTGCTAACGAGAGGTGGTCAGAAAGTGTTCTGAACTTTTTCTGACCTCCTCTCACAGATAAATTTTTTTTTTTTTTTGAGACAGAGTCTCACTCTCTTGCCTGGGGCGAGTGCCGTGGCGTCAGCCTAGCTCCCAGCAACCTCAAACTCCTGGGCTCAAGCAATCCTTCTGCCTCAGCCTCCCGAGTAGCTGGGACTACAGGCATGTGCCACCATGCCTGGCTAATTTTTTTCTATATGTATTTTTAGCTGTCCAAGTAATTTCTTTCTATTTTTTAGTAGAGACAGGGTCTCGCTCTTGCTCAGGCTGGTCTCAAACTCCTGAGCTCAGAACGATCCGCCCACCTCGGCCTCCCAGAGTGCTAGGATTATAGGCGTGAGCCACCGCACCCGGCCCTCTCACAGATAAATTTGAGGCTTGGTGCAGGCAGACGGGGGAGACAAGAGGAACTTACGTCCTGGGTTGACAGCATTGCATAACTTGTGCACTTGCCACATTTTTGTTTGTTTGGTGTTTTGAGACAGAGTCTCGCTCCGTTGCCCTGGCTGGAGTGCAGTGGCGTCATCCTAGCTCACTGCAGCCTCCAACTCCCAGGCTCAAGCAATCCCCCTGCCTCAGCCTCCCGAGTAGCTGGGACTACAAGCGTGCACTACCGCGGCTGGCTAATTTTTCTATTTTTTGTAAAAACGGGGTCTTGCTATATTGCCCAGGCCTCAACTGATCCTCTCACTTCGGCCTCCCAAAGTGCTAAGATTACAGGCATGAGTGACCACACCCAGCCTTGCCTCGTTTTAAAGACTGTCAGTACCCTATTTTCACAACGTCCGTCCCATCTGTCTTTCCTGACGGCCCCAGGCGGTGGGCCAGGCTGGTCTCGGGCCCATGTCACAGGTAGAGGAACTCAACTCAAAAAAGGTGACTCGGGTCTATGCAGAGTCAGGCCCAGAGTCTAGCTGCTGTGCAAATGGCCTGGTCTTGGGCCCATTCCCCCACCAGCCTGGGGTTTTGTATCTGCGAAACGGTTGACGTATGACCTGCACGGTGCCCACAGCTCCAACTTCCGTGTTGCTGGCTGGCTTCTGCTGATCGTATAAGACTCCATCCATCCTCCAAGAGCCATTTTCAGGAAGCTACGCAGATACCTTCTTGTTCTCTATCCCAGCGGGATATGTGCCTGTCCCCTCTGCTCCCCACAACTCAGTGTGTATCTTTATCATTGTGACTTACGACATTTTGCAGTAGCATTTTGACATTTACGTATCAATCTCCTCAGTTGGTCTCTGAGCTCCTTCTGGACTGTGTCCCACATAGTAAAGCCTTCACAAGTGTTTGTTACCAGATGAATGAATGGACGGATGGATCGAAGGGCGAAAAAGGAAAGAATTGGCAACAGAGAACTTGCGGACAGTGAGGATACAGTCTGGTGCCTGGAGAGTCCCAGAGGCCACAAAACAGCGCAGAGGGCAGGATGAGAGAGTGGCAGCAGCCTTTTATAAACAGCTTGCTTTAGCAGAGCACAGCGGCTCACGCCTGTAGTCCCAGCTACTCGGGAGGCTGAGGCAGGAGGATTGCTTCAGCATAGGAGTTTGAGTCTAGCCTGGGCAACATAGCAAGATCCCATCTCTAACAACAAAGGACGAGTTCAGAGCCTGGTGAGGAAGAATGCACTGGGGGGCACTGGAACATGGTTGGTTACAAATGAGGAAACTGAGATTCACATGGCCTTGAATGGCAGCCCAGACCACCTGGGTGGCAAGGGCAGAGGTGAGAGTTAAGGCCTCTTCTGTCTGACCTCAAACCCATTACCGACCACAGGTGGGGTGGCTGCTCCTCCCTTTGATACACTGTGGTCACGGTGGGAAAAATCCAAGAATTGGGAAGAGGCAATTGGTCATGAAATTAGGAAACTCAAGGTCGGGGAGGAATTGAGTTTTCTTTTGGCACAATGACATCTGAGCGGTGGATGGTAGCGGTGTTGGAAAGCCGAGCGGGAATTTTCTGTCCTTATCCCTGTTTCGAGTCCTTCCTCTTCTCAGTGGCATTGACCCAGAAAATACAGAATTCCTTCTGCATTGACTGACCAGCTGGAGCATACAGGACAGGCTTGGGATCAGGGACATGAGATTCCAGATGTGGCCACAGGGTGGAGACAGGTGGTCATCCAATCTATGTTTTGGTCCGAGGCGGAACCAGGTCTGCAAACCACGGCTGGTGTTTGCCCAGTGAACTTTCTGGAGTATAGGTTTAAAAACAAACAAAGAAAAACACATGGTCTTGAGATCATTTTCTAAACGGGTAAGTCAGTCCTGAAGGACTCAGGTTAATTAAAGAGTGTCTTTCACCTCCTTGGCCCCGTTGCACATGTATTAATGATTAACCTAACATTGTTTAATCCTGCAAATATTTATCACGTTGGCACTGTGTGCCGAGCAAGGTGCTGTATTCTGAAGGGGAACCTGGACCGTAAGGCAGAGACAAGGCACAGCTGCGGGAGGCATTCACCAGGTACTGTAAGAAAATACACCAGGAAGGCACCTGGGTGTACCCAGCTCATGCAAATAGAGCCGATGCCAGCAGTCTGCTCTCAGAAGGTTCAGGAAAAAAACAGAATAACAAAAATGCGGGAATATGTTTTTTAAAATAGGTAAATCTGGATGAAGGGTGTATGGGAGCTCTTAATTCTTCCTTAAGTTTGAAATTGTTTCAAAGTGAAAGTTTTTTTAAGTGCTAAGATCTAGGAGTCCTGGATTCAAAATTCAGATTTTCCATTACCCAACTGAGTGGCATGTGTTATTTCAGGGAGCCTCTCTGGCCTGGGGCTCATCTGCAAAATAAAGAAGGCAATCTGTTTTCACTGCTGGAAATCATTCCATGGTATGAATAAACCTCTCAGCTCATTCATTCCCCTAAAAAAAAAAAAAAGAAGAATCAAGCGACATTGATTTTAGTATTATATTTTATTTACCCCAACATATCCAAAATATTATGAATTCGACATGTAAAATTGTGCTAAATTATCAATGAGATATTTTACATTCTTTTATTTGCACAAAGCTGTAGACTCACAGCCCATCTCAGTTTGGACTGGGCTCACTGCCAGCTGGTGGTGAGTGGCTGCCACCCTGGGCAGGTCCCCATGTGGTTCCCTTGGCGACCCCACCAGCTCTCTCCCCTTCCCCTCTCTGGTTGGGCCACCCTTTTCTGGTCTGAGGCTGGAAAGTTTTCTCTCGCTCCTCACTATTTCCTCAAATCTGTGCTCTGTGCACATTTGCACATTCCTTCCTCTTGAAGGTTTTGAAACTACAAGATCCACATTTAGCCGTATCCTCTGCTTTCTGCTGCCTCACGCCCTCCCTGCTTCAACGGCAGCAGGCCCCGTGGGCAGCAGAGATTAGAAGGAACCACCAGAGCTGCAGAAATACACCGGTTGGCATTTCAAAACTATTTTCCCACTGCAAAGGGTTTTTTATGTAACTTTACTTCTTGTGTGTGTGTGTGTGTGTGTGTGTGTGTGTGTGTGAGAGAGAGAGAGAGAGAGAGAGAGAGAGAGAGAGAGAGAGAGTTGGGGTTGGGGGGGCAGTGACCTGTCTCCTCATAGAGGAAAGATTTGCCCCCAAGCCCTGCGTCCCAGCGGAGGTGACGGCTCTGGTGATGGGGCATCGTCAGCGTCAATGGCTTCAATGTAAGAATGACCATCAGAGGCTGGTCTGGGGCGCTGCTTCTGTTCGGAGCACCGGGGAGTGCAGGGCGACAGGGAGGCGGGAGGGGGGGTATTTTCTGACGACTACGCGTATTCTTGCAATATTTTGTTGCAGCATTTTGCTATCATTTTATCCTCACCACAAACTATAAAGAATTACAGGGTTATTCCCCCATTTTATAGATAAGATCGTTAGGGACAGAAAACAAGAGGTAATGGAATGTTAGGGACAGAAAACAAGAGGTAATGGAATGTTAGGGACAGAAAAACAAGGAGGAAACAGTTAAAGAAAAACAATAAGAAGGAAATAGTTACAGAAAAATAACCAGGGAAACTGATACTTCGGTGTTAAAGAATGGGGTAATTAGACCATGGAACTGTGACCACAATCAGAAAGTAGAAAAACACCATAAACGGTGACTTTCCCCATCACACATACAGGAGAAAGGAACGTCTGCAACCTAACCTTTAAGTTATGTCCATACCTGGAAAAACCCAGACCCCAAACCCCATGACGTGCAGTCCTAAGTAGTTATAACTGACCTTTACATCAGCATATACTACTTGCTTATTTAAAAGGAAGAACACAGAAGACGACACTGTCTTCTGCACTCACGGAGACAGACCCATTCCCCTTAGGAAATGTGCTTTCATGTTGCACCCTAAAACTTTTCTGACAATAAATTCTTCATGCATACTTGCTGAGTGTCTGCCATCTCTCTCCATCTTATGGGCCAGGGCTGGCAATTCCCCCAAGCCAGGAGCCCAAGAACTGGGGAAACACTTCAAAGTCCAGCCACGGACAAGACCGTGACAAGGTAACTGAGGTTCAGGCAACCGGTGAACCGGTTTCATTTAGTTCATAAGAGGCAGGAAGGAGCTCAGACCCAAAGGCGCCTCCCAAGAAACCAAGGAAATGGCTTCTCCCCACCTTGCAAAGAAACAAGGGGTGCAGATGGGGTTGGTCCCATCCGTCCTGGAATTCCCAGCCTTACCTACCACTGTGCCTGGCTCATGGCTTTCTGCCTTCGAGAACTGAAAGTAAGAAAATGATTGGGAAACCCTGTTAACGTGTTCTCACGACCTTTTTCCATCTTTGCGTGTGATTAGGTATGTATACAGACATCTAGGTTGTTTTTAGCAACATAGGGAGCTGGTTTCCCACGCACTAAGCAATCTGTGCTCTCTCTGATGACCTGTGGGGGTCACCTTCATCATCGTCCTTTAAGTTCCCATATGTGAACCAACTGAAATACGGTTCCCACACGGTCTGAACTACATGGGTCAACCGTACACGGGTTGAACGAAATCACAGGCAGTGGTCTGTCCTTGCTCTTTTCGTTTTTCCGTTGGCCTGTCTGACCCTGTGCCAACGATACCACATCATTTTTATTAGTAGGACTTTCTGATATGTCAACGTCTAGTGGGACAATTCCCTTTTCTAAAACTCTTTTTGAAAGGGTGAATTAGCTATTCATAGACCTTTATTTCACTGTATAAATTTTAAAAATAAATTTATTAAGTTCCTCAAAAAATATCCAGTTGGAATTTTTATTGGGATTGCACTGAATGTATTTATTAACTTGGGAAGCAGTGACATCTCTATATCAGGTCATCCAAAATAGGGGCCTAAAATATCTCTCCATTTATTCAGATCATTTTCTACGGTCTTTATTGGAGTTTTATTGTTCTCTCCATAGAGGCCTTATATCTTCCTGGTAAAAATTGATACATCACTTGTATGTCTAGAGAGAGAACTGGGACGGCGGAATGTTAAAGATCACTGTTTCCAAGGCGCCGTCCATTCGGCAACACCCACCGAAATCACTAGTGCACAGACTCTTTGATCTTCTCGGACTTTATCCTTCAGTGCTCCATGGAAACGTGCAAAGTGGCCTGTGTGCATCATGGCACATTCAGCCAATGGAATATTATGGGATACCCTGCGGCATATATATGAGGATGTAAATCTCCATGGTTGTCATGACATGAAAATGCTGAGGTGCAGGAATTTCAGCAAGAGGGAGGATAAGTACATGTATATGGGAACGAGCATGTACACACAGGCCATGTACACGTGTGTGTGTGTGTGCGTGTGTTTGTGCAATATGATTGACTGTCTCAGGGAAGAAGCATGAGAAACTATTGACATTGGTTCTCTCTGGATGGCTGGGGACTGACTTTTCACTGTATATTCTCCTGTAAATTTTGAGTTTTGAATCATATAATACATCACCTAATTTTTAATAAAATTAAACATTTACAACCAAGTAAAATATAAGTTGTGGCACTTCCCGGCAAATCACCCCAGAGTGAATCTCCATTGTTCAGGGAAAAGTCACTGGGTCACTGCTCACAGCACACGACTCCAGGCAACACCCTCAACACCATGCTCACGGGAAAGGTGCTGCGTGTTGTGCAGTGCTCAGACTTCACAGCTGTACGAGGTCATCCTGCTATTCCTCCGGCAATTTCATAATTTACTGTCATCCCTCCCACTAGACTGCAAGTCCCTTGAGGACGAAGAGGGAGCGTCTTTTTCCCTCCTGTATTCACTGCAGTAGTTAATAGTACCTGCGAGTGTTTGATTAATATTTGTTGAACCAATGGCTAGGTGGGTGAATAAGCAAACAAATGGATACTGCCTTGCTACAAACATACTGTGGGAACTCCAAACCAGCGCCTCCTCCTGGGTGGACTGTGATGCTTTAGCAAATATCCCTGACAGAATACTGAAAGGAGCCGGGTTAGAATTCTACCTTGATTTGGAATGGAATTTCCTATAATTAGCAGTCACAAAGAGTGACTTAAAGATGTTAGGTTTATTTGTCTCATGCAGCGTGAACTTGGAGTAGGTGGTCTTGGGCTGGCTCAGGGTTCAGCAATGCCCTCAGGAAATAAGGAACTTTCTATCTTCCCATTCTACCACCCTTGCCACGTTGGCCTTTCACTCCAAGCCCAGGGCACAGAAGAAACAGGACCTTTGCCTTGTTGTTTTAATCGACCCCTGATGGCCCCTCTCTGGCTTAAGTTGGAATGTCTGAGTTTTCTCTACCTGGGGTCCGATGGAACTCTAGCCAGGCACCTTCCGTGAGTAGAGGACCAGCAGCCCATAGAGTCACGTCCTCCCCATCCATAGGCTGGGAGGCGAGTGCAGCAGGTCCGCATCTGCCTCCCTCTCTAAGCCTGACAGTCCATGGGGATTGGGGGTGGTGTGTCACATGCCTCCCTGTGCCCCAGGGCTCAGCCTGCTGCCTGGCACAGAGCTGGCCCTCCGTGAATGCTCTGGAATGAATGAATGATGCTCGGGAGTCAGCCCAGGCCAGGAGGTGGCTCTTCCTCCCTGCCCCAAACCCCTCTGTTACAGTCTGGGGCCACAGCAGAATTTGTGCCTGCACTGCTTAGGGGCCCAAGGGAATGGAGTGACATCTGCCTGTGGAGTGTCTAGGTGAACAGAGAGGATGGCGCCCACTGCTCCTGCAGGAGGAAGGACCTGTATGTAGACCCCACTGGCTGGCTCAGGCTGAGGCGCGATGCGGAGCTGAAGGCAGTCCGGAGCTGGGTGAGCTGCACCCACAGGCCCTGCTGCTGACACCCAGGCCCTGCTGCCGACACCCAGGCCCTCCTGCCCCCACCACACACAGTGGGGCCCCGCCGTGGACGTGTGCGTGTGCGTGTGTGTGTGTGCGTGTGTATTTCCTCTTTTGCATCTCAGAACATTAGTAACAAAAGGGAGAAAGCATCCAGAATGACTCACATGCACACACAGATAACTAGAAATCCAAAGATGACACCAACCGGAGCAGTGTCTCTCCGTCCTTTGGCGGCCACTGACCCTTTGAAGAATCTTCGGAAAGTGTTGGGCCCACATCCTGGAGAAAACTGCCCCCAAGGCACAGTTTGGTTATGACTGCAGTGGCGAAAAGCCCTTAGGTGAAATACGTTCCTTGCTTTCAATTGTTATTTACAAAAACCAGAAAGTCGAAAACGATGTGTTAAAAGAAAATTACTGAGACCTCACACAGCCGAGAGGTGACAAGTGAGGTTTTAAAGCCATCGGTGGCTGCTGCAGACTCAAAACAGCCTGGGTAACTGCTCGCCCCAAATTTAAAATCTCCCGGCAAGCAAACTCTCCGTCCTGCAGAGAAGCGTCTGTGCCCGGCCCTCTCCCCTTCAGTGAGGTCCCCAAC
Organism: Indri indri; assembly: GCA_004363605.1. Classification (NCBI taxonomy): domain Eukaryota; kingdom Metazoa; phylum Chordata; class Mammalia; order Primates; family Indriidae; genus Indri; species Indri indri. The sequence continues at coordinate 34,444 of RJWJ010013287.1, forward strand.
ATGCCGCACCCTCAAAGCCGCTCCGTGCTCATCTGGTATCAAAGCCGTGAGCTTTCCTTAGTGTAAGATCGCAGACACAGAGCAGGTGTTGTTTAAACAGCTTTGTTCTTTTCCCTCAATGAGATGTTTGAAACTGTATTTATCCCTCTTATGTTGAAAAATAACCCTAGCTAAGAGTCCAAAGGAGATGCCGCCAGTTCCAGAGCCACTCACACTCTCTCATCTCTCCAGGCCTTAGATTCCTTGTTTGTGAAATGGGGAGGGATTTGATCTTGGGTGCTCCTGAGTTCGCTGCTCGCGGACACATACTTTTGCATTCTAGTCTGCGCACGCCCAGGCAGTCCAGGCCGTCGCTGTGGGGCTGTGATGTACAAAGCCATTCGCAGGTGCCACCCTGTCTGAGCCATGTCTTTTCCCGGCGCCACACGGGACAGGATGGAGGAGCTGCATGCTCCTCACACAGAGCCAGGACGAAACAAGGACAAAGAGGAGAGATGAGATGGTCCCCCAGAACCCGTGTCCCTGCCTGTCCTCAGCGAAGCTGGCTGGGTTGATGGTGCAAGAGGGGCAGCCGCAGGGACCCCAGCTGCCTGCCGTTGTCACCGTTGAGAACAGCAGGCTGAGGGGGATGTGGGTGAGGGCTACAGGGGCCATCCCTGGGCTTCCTGGGGAACAAGGAGAGCTCCAGATGTCAAGGCCGGACCAAGGTCTACTTCTTCCTTATCACGCTGTACTCGGGCTCCTTCTCCTGGGGCCTCTGGGCAGAAATTCCGTGGGCGTTAGAGTCCTGGCTCTGGCAGTCAAACACCACCGAGGTATAGTGAAGCTCTTCCCTGGGGGCAGCCTGCAGAGAATGAGACCTGAGGCTCAGGGAGAGCTGGGGGAAGGACGGACCCCAGCTCAGGGTTGAGGTAGGACACCGAGGGGGCCTGGGGAGGCTTCTCTGCAGAGGCCACAGCCCCACCCCCTGTCCTGGCCTCTTGCTCTCCCAAGGACTGGGCTCCACGATCCTGTCCACCCACCTGCTCCACCCCGCCCCTGCAGCCAAGCCACAGCACAAAACCCCCAGGCAGCAGAGGCAGGAGGGCCCCTGGTATCCTTAGGGCTGCTCCAGCCTGGTCCATTCTCTAAGGGAGAGAATGAGTTCCCAAGAGGTGTAGTGTTGGCTGGTCTCCCCAAGATGCCTCTGTGCTCCTCTTAATGAAATGTCCTGCAATGATGCAGCCATGGGTCCCTTTCTGAGAACTCAACACATCTGCAGAGGAGCCCTGGGACACCGCATTGGCCCTGCAGCTCTGATTAACTCACCGTGCTGTGGGCACGAGTCCTGACTTATACCAAGGGGGCTGGCAGAGGAGTAAGACTGTGCCCCCAATCCACTGTGGGACCAGGAGTCACCAAGTTAGAAAAACGAGGCTGCTGCTGTCCCAAGCCCACATGGCTGTGTGGACATAAGCCACATGAGGAAGGAGACAGGTTAGACCACCACCAGGACCTCCAGACCCTTGACCAGGAGCCATTAGGGTGCAACCAGACTGTGCCAGCTGCTCAGAGGCTCCGGCTGGGGGTGAAACCAGGACCCTGGGCCCCCAGACCACCTCACCCTCATGCAGACAGCTGGGGGGAGGTCGAGGAGGGGGCACGGCTATCAGGGGACCTGGGAGTGGCAGGGCTGGATCCCCTAGTGTGGGATCAGCAGCCTGGGGGCAGGGGGTGGGGTGCCAGGCTGGAAATACCCCGGAGAACTGGGCCACTTCTCCTGAGCAGACCAGCCACTGTGTCACCTGCCACCCTGAAGCTGGCCCTCCGTGGCATCAGACAGCATGTCTGAGAAAGGCCCAGTTGGCTCACAGGCCTGGGGGAGCCTTGGCGGCCTCCCCAGGCAGTTCCCTGCCTGATGCTCCAGTTTCTCCCCATCCTCTCCACCACGTGGGCCCCAGCCTTGGCCTGTGCCACTGATGGGCGGGTCACCACCTGGGGAGGCAGCCAGTTCCATGACTCCACTTTAAGGAGGCTGTGCCTAAGGGTTGACCCACAGCAGGTCATGGGCAAAAACCTGGAAAGCAGAGTTGATACTGAACAGCTGATAAGACCAAAACAGTGAGAAATCACAGGCTTTAACCCTGAGCATATGATATGCAGTAGGTGCTTAATAAATGCTGTACTTCATTGACTATCGGGGCCGTATTCACTGACCACCCCTATAGCCCTTCCACACCCCCACCCCCAGCCACAGTGACACTTGCCCATCTAAGGACCTCTGCTCTGACAAAATCTACACTTGCCCATCTTCCGAGTGGGCTGTCCTGGAGAGGCACAAGGTCACCGAGCTGGCCCCTCCCTTCCCTCTCTGCGCCCCCATCCCCAGGGTGCCCGGCATAGCCCCGGGTTCACATGCCCGGGAGCCAGGCTCTTGCACTTACCAAGGTGCTGTACTCCACCTCCGCCTGCCTCGCTGGCACTGGCTCTTCCCGCAGGGGCCTGGTCAGCAGCTCCAGATTCACATAGTGTTGCTCACTTTGCTCGGCAGCCTGGGGCGGGCAGGAGGTGCTGGGCAGGTGTCCACAGAGCCCACAGCCTCCGAGCCTGCCTGCCTGCATGCACCTCCCCTCCCTCTGTGCTCTGAGTGCCCAGCCCCGACCTTCCTGCCCTGCCTCCACGCGGCCCACCCCATCTGCTCTGGGCAGCTTCTGAATGCTCCCCGGGTCAGTCTAGCTGGAAGGACCCTCCCTCATTCCACTCTTCCTGGGTGGAGGGGACAGGCTGGCCAGAGCTTGGGATAAGACCTGGTGACCGGATCTCCCAGGCATCATTCCTCCTGCTTTGGGCAAGCACCCTACTCCATCCATCCACCATCCACGCAGCACCTCCACTGGCCAGTGGGACTGTCCGACCCCCCAGCACCCTCTGTCCCCCCGCCCCCCACCTAGCCACCTAACACACTCCTGCTGCAGTTCCCCTTACCTGCCTGGGGCCCTGGGACAGCGCCGGAGGCTCACCAGCTAGAGACAGGAGGAGAGCAAGGAGGTTGAATCCCAGACTAAGGGCAGGGACCAGGAGCCTACGATCCATCTGGAGAAAGGCCTTTCCCTAGGGACCTCAGCCCTGGGGACCTATTACTTCGTGGCTGAAGCCTGGTAGTCACTTAAGGGTTGCTGAGCAAGTGAATTAGTGAATGAGTAAATGGACGACAGAGTGCATGAATGCCCGAGTGAATAACAGACGAACGGAGAGGCCCCAGCTGGAGGCGAGGCGCCAGACAAAGCTAGTTCTCAAAACAGTCACTCAAAAAAATGTTCCCAGCTGGGAAAAGACCAGGGAGGAAGGCTGCCACGAAAGGGACCTGTGCGCACAGGGACCCAGGGCTGCGTCAGACCGTGGGAAGTCGCTGGGGGCCTCCGCTCTGACCTCTGCCCCTGGGGTCTGCCCTCCCAGACAGCCCACTCGCCTGCTGCCCCAGAAACCACAGGGAAGGAGGCCCGTCAGCCCCATGGGATCAGAGTTCAGGCTCTCGCAGCCTTTGGCTTCCGGCATCTGCCCCACAGGTGTCCTGCCTTTGAGCCCAGCCCTGGGTCCCCAGACCCTCGCAACCTGGGAGCCAGGGCCAGGTGGGCAGCGGGTAATGCACACACAGCCAGATGCCCTTGGTCTAGGACTAGGTCCACAGCCAGGCAACCCCAGAGCCCACTGCCCCTGATGCTGCAGGAAGAGACCCTGTCCGCCCCTTAGGGAACCCCCAGAGCCAAAGGGGAGCAGCCCACAGTGGGGGGACAGGCACAAGACCATGTGTCTTGCTGAGCTGTCAGCTGACTTGGAACATGCAACCGGGTGCCCTGGGGTGTGAACCATTCTGCTTCTGCATGCTGTGTGCAGGGTCCACGCCACCCTCTCTCCCCGCACCTTGGCCAGGTGTCCCGATGGCAAGGTGGAACAGGGCTGGTGGGGAAAGGACAGGAGTTCAGTGCCGTGAAAGGAAGGTGGCAGTGAGGTTTGGGGACAGCCAGGTGTGTGGGAAGCTCCCTGAAGGCAGGACCCGGTCTGCCCTGGTCACACTGGTGTCCCCAGGGCCAGCACAGGCCTGGCACACAGTAGGCACTCAGGACAGCTTTGTGTGTGAAGGAATGAGTGAATGAATGACAAGAGTGGCCCGGGGGAGTGGGCGTGATGAAGCAGGTGGCAGGCCTGAGGGGCAGCCCCAGCTGCAGTCAGGAGAAGCGCTGGGACTTTGTGTGTGTGGCAGGGAGGGGCAGAGTCAGGGTGCTTGCACAGAAAGCTTCCTCCTGTCACCGAGGACGTTCAAAGCGCAATCCGCCCCCACACTGATAAACTCCGCAGTCTGGGCCTTATAGACCGTTTAATAGCAGGGAAAATGTACGCCACGTTAAGTGCAAAAATATAGGTTTAGAAGAGAATTCATGGTATGACGCAAATTTGTTAAGAGACCATAAGTGCATAGAGAGACTTAGAAAAAAGGCCGGCAGAACATAGCTCAAGGTCAGTGGCTGGTTTCTCTGGGTGGCGGGGTTTTTAGCATTGTCGATAACGAGGAATTTGTTTCCTTCTTTGTGCTTTTACTCATTTTTCAAATTTTCTACGGCAAGTATAAATCCCTTTTTTAAAAGGGGAGGAGGCTCCTGAGGAGTGGGAGCCTTCCTGGGTGAAAGCTGTCCTGGCTGGGGAACCCCCGTGGGACCAGGGGCATCCCTGGTGGCCTCAAGTTAGGAGCAGGTGGGAAGGAAGAAGTGGTTTTCCTTCCCCACGCCCTGCACAGATGTGCTGAGGCCGCGGCCCCGAGGCAGGGGCTTGGGGGGAGTGCGGGGAAGTGCCCCCCAGCACACACCAGCTTGTCCTGAGCCGTGGGGCGGAGCTGCCCCATCTCTTCCTGCCGCAAGCTCATCTCAGCCTTGAAAGGCTTCAGTGACTGGGGCCCCAGGTCCCCCTGAGAATCCTCCGCTCATGGAACCGAGCTCTTGGAACGGGGAGGAAACTTAAGGCTCACGCTTCATCTAGGGCAGAAATCTGCTTTCCTGGAGGTGACCGCGGCCCTCCGGCCAGTGACAAGAAGGCCACCGCTCCATTCATTATTCAGTCCTTTTTCTCGTTTCAGTCTGCTCATCAGGGATCTACGTCCTGAGAGCCAAGAGTACTTGTTTCTCCCTTTTCATCGGAGCTCAGAGGAGGGCGGCTGGACCAGATGATGCCTAGAGCTCCCTGGGGTGCCCATTGTGGCTGAGGTATGAAAAAATGCATTAATTCAACAACTATCAATGGCATGCCTTCTCGAGTCACAGCCCCTGACCTGAAAGAGCACTGGGCCGGTGGGAAGGACGGCAGGAAGAAGGGGGTGACGATCTAGTTCCAAAAGTGCTACGATGGCGGAGGTACAGGGTACATGCAGGAGGGCCCCTGAGCCATTCTCTGGGGACAGGGAAAAGGTCCCAGAGGAGAGGAAGGACCAAGGACAGCCCTTGGGGTCCAGCAGGAACAAGCCAGGGAGAGAGGGAAGGGGGACACTCCAGGCGCCGAGAGCAAACCCAGGAGAGACGGAGGTTGCGGCTCTTACCGAGGTGCAAGACGCTGCAAGAAGCTGCCTTCAGGCTGTAGGGACGGGGTGAGAGAGGTGGACAGGGACAGATCGTGGGGGCTTTGACTGTCCCGTAGGGGCCTGTAGTTTTGAGGGTGAGGGAGGCCACGCGTGGGTTTTAGACAGAAGAGAACCCCTGCGTCACGGGGCAGCCACGCCCGGGCCCCTACAGCAGAAAAGCCTCCTTCTGGG
>RJWJ010013288.1:0-40166 GCA_004363605.1 Indri indri
GAGACCCCGTCTCTACCAAAAATAGAAAGAAATTAATTGGACAGCTAAAAATATATATAGAAAAAATTAGCCGGGCATGGTGGCGCATGCCTGTAGTCCCAGCTCCTCGGGAGGCTGAGACAGTAGGATTGCTCGAGCCAAGGAGTTTGAGGTTGCTGTGAGCCAGGCTGACGCCACGGCATTCACCCCAGGCAAGAGAGTGAGACTCTGTCTCAGAAAAAAAAAAAAAAAAAGGCAGGCATCTCACCCTAGAACTCATTAAGGCCAGGTGACTCCTGGTGAAAAAGCCTTCAGAATGTCCAACAAAAGGACAATTTGAAATACTGGGGTAAATTTGAATGGAAATGAATGACTCTGATGACTGGATGACAAATTCTTTTGAACATCAGGTAGTTTGTAATTCTTTATTTTCAATGAAATTGAACGAAGACCTAATTGGGATGTCAACTGATTGGTCCTTGAAAGAATTTTGGACCAATTATAAAACACACAAACATGGTGTTACAGATTTATTAATAATTTTGCCCCCAACCTCCCAAAATATATGTTGAAGTCCTCATCTCCACTACTTTAGAATATGACCTTACTAGGAAATAGGGTCTTTACTGAGGTAATCAAGTTAAAAAGAGATCATTGGATGAGCTCTAATACAGTATGACTGGTCTCTTCATAAAAAGGAGATATTTGTGGAAATACCTCAAAGAGATACAAGTAGAACTACCATTTGATCCAGCAATCCCATTATGGGCATCTACCCAAAAGAACAAAAGAGATTCTGTAAAAAAGACATCTGCACTCGAATGTTTATAGCAGCACAATTCACAATTGCAAAGATGTGGAAACGACCCAAGTGCCCATCAATACATGAGTGGATTAATAAAATGTGGTATATGTATACCATGGAGTTCTACTCACCCACAAAAAACAATGGTGATCTAGCACCTCTTGTATTATCCTGGATAGAGCTGGAGCCCATTCTACTTCTAAGTGAAGTATCACAAGAATGGAAACACAAGCACCACTTGTACTCACCGTCACATTGGTATTAACTGATCAACACTTAAGTGCACATGTAGTAACAACATTCATCGGGTGTCAGATGGGAGGGGGAGAAGGAGATGGTATATACACACCTAATGGGTGTGGTGCACACCCTCTGGGGGATGGACACGCTTGAAGCTCTGACTCTGGCAGGGCAAGGCAATATACATAACCTAAACATTTCTACCCCCGTAATATGCTGAAATAAAAAAAATTGTTTTTAAAAAGGGGATATTTGGACACAGAGACACACACACGCACAGAGGGAAGACCTGAGAAACACCCGAGAGGAAGGCCAGAGAGGAAGGCCATGAGATTGGAGTGTCGCATCTACCAGCCAACGAACTCCTGTGACTGCTGGCAAAAGGAAAAGCTGGAAGAGGCAATCAAGGGTTCACACCCAGAGCTGTCAGAGAGAGCATGGCCCAGCTAAGACCTTGACTTCAGACTTCCAGCCTCCCGAACTGTTAGGACAATAAATCTGTGCTGTTTTAAGCCACCCAGTTTGCAGCACTTTGTTATGGCAGCCCTAGGAAACTCATACAAATATTTATATAACTTTTAGCATGTAATTCCCAAAGAGTTCAAAATAATTCAGAGATATAGTAAACAAAACGTCTTTTATTTTCATCTACTTATCTGTTAACCAGTTTTCTCATAACTTACAGCCATAAAACTAAAAAGGGGGGGAATAAAATCTGTGCCATCTTAACAAAAAAATACTATTCATCTAAAGACTTACGAGCTCTTTCAAAAATTACTTTCTATATCAAGTGAGGTATTAAAATTCTACTCATTAGTCAAAACATATATTACGTTGATTTAATGAAAGAGTTTTATCTTATAGCTTTATCCTTCATAAGAAAGTTTCAACATTTAGTTTTATACATTTTTTTTATAAATTCTTTTTTTAGAGAGATGGGGGGTCTAGCTTTATCACCCAGGCTGGAATGTAGTGGCACAATCATAGTTCACTGCAGCCTCAAACTCCTGAGCTCGCGTGATCCTCCCACCTCAGCCTCCCAGTAGCTGGGACTACAGGCATGGGCCACATGCTCAGCTGATTTTTTACAAATTTTTTGTAGAGACAAGGTCTCACTATGTTGCCCAGGCTGGTCTCAAAACCCTAGCCTCAAGCAGTCCTCCTACCTCAGTCTCCCAAAGTGCTGGGATTACAGCTGTAAGCTACCACGCCCAGCCAGAAATTTATAAATTTTTAATTTTTCATTTATTTACATATGTCTGTTGCAGAGTAATATACTAGGATGATCACTAAAAGACTTTTAAGAATAAATATATATTACACTGGGATAAAATTCTGTGGGAAAAGTGGAATGGACATACAAGTTCAAATGAGAAAAAGGAAGCACATAAAATTTCCTACTACTAAAGAATTTCTTGTTCACATACTTTTTAAAAGAATGCTGGTAAGTACCAAATCAATAAAGTATTTAGATTCCATAGCATACAATAATAAGAGTGATTTAAGATTTATATTTTCAAATGTTTATATTTGCACTGTGTAGAAATTACATTAGATGTCATTTTAAATTGTAAATGAATTTATAGTTAATCAAAATCATTTTATACGGTATGTGAGCAAAAGAAGTTTGAAGATTTTTTTATTTCTGAATCTTAATGAAGACCGTTGTTTTAAGGTCCAGCTGAAACACTACCTCTTCTGTAAATTCTCCCTTGTCCTTCCTCTCTCCTCTTCCTCAGACCTCAATGCAGTTTGCTACTGTTAAAGCAAAATGAGCCTGAGGTCCTTTGCCTAGAGTTGTTTCTTCACCCAGAACCCTTACACAAGCAAGCCAAAACTTAACTAGAAAGCATTCCTTGCATCTGATTAATTTTTAATCCAGCTTCAGCCAAACAGAAAGCCAACTAGCCAATTGTTTATATAATTAGGGACCTCCCATCGAACCATACCCAAATAAGGAAATCACCTAGCCGTAGCCAACCAAGTAATTTCTTTACTTTGCTTCCATGTTCAGCCTATAAAAGCTTGCTGTTCACACCGCTAGAGTGGAGCTCTCTGAACCCCTTCCAGTTTTGAGTGATGCCCAATTCATGAATCCTTTAATGCTCAAATAAACTGTTAACTTTATTTTGTCTTTTAAACACTACAGCATATAAAATACTGTAATACAGGTTTAAACAATACAGTTTCATTGTTTCCAACTCTCTCCCTAATCTCTTGGATGGCAGAAGCAATGTGTTATTTATCTTTGCATTCCCGTGCCTGGCATAACTATACATGCAGAGTATATACTTACTAATCCATTTCTGTTCTATAGTTCATAAAATTTTTCTGATGTAGGTCCTGTCCTAGAGTTTGCAGTGAGAATAAGTTACAGAATTTCCCTAGAAAAACACGTTTTAATTCCATAGAGCATTGAGAAAATATCTGACTCTACCTACAGAAATTGAACTATAGTCATGTAAATGGTTGAAAGCCATTTGAAATATAGTCTGGTGGGTTTAGTTGGATCTCTCTTACGGAAACTCCAGGAAAGCTAAGTAAAGATGTAAGACAGTTATTTGGGAATAATTTACTTAATAAACAAAAAATTTTTTTGCTGTTGTTTTCAGGGAAAAAACCTGAAAGCTAGGATTACAATCTCTCAAAGTAGAGAATGGAAGAAGGAAGTAGAGATCTCTGAAAGTAGAGAAGGAAGTTGGCATGCTAGTTATGAATTTTACATCTTAAACAGCAAATGTGAAGAAAACGTAGTGATTTTGTTTAAACAGATCCTGAATTAACTGTAAACTATGGGAAAGAGTCTGCCATGAATGCTTCCAAATTCTAAACAGATTAATAACATCTTTTTTCTTCATCACTGGGAGGAAGTAGAGAAATACTTGGCATATTCCTGAACCCCATATGTTGATTCACCATTAAGGACAAACTCTATTTCACTTCTTTATTTTAATTTTTTCTTTTCCTGCCATCTTTTTTTCTTTATTTGAAAATTAAGTATTAGACAGCAATGGGAGCCTTCCTTATAACTCTTCCAATTCCAAACTATTAACAAAGTATCATTCTGTATTGGAGTCAATAATTATACAGATATATTTGCATAAACATTATACTTTAAAAACATAAAATAGAATTGTATCATATTGCTATCAATTTTACCTTATTAATTAACAATGTGTTATAGACATTGATCCAGATCAGTACAAAAAGTCCACCTCATTCTTTTTCACTGCTGCATAGCAGTCCATGGTAGTGATATACCATCCTGCCTTGGTTCCTTCAATTGTGAGATAGATATAAGAATATAATTCTCATTACAACCCTAGTAATGAGTACCTGTTAATATGTATAAAGTGCTTAACATAGTTCTGGAACATAGGAAGCACTATATAAGTGGTCAGAGAAATATATATCCTCACCTCATTCTTTCGCATTGTTAATAGTAAATATTCCATAGTAAGTATATTCCCTAACTTAGAATTATTTGCATGTTGATTAACGTTTAGAGAGTATTTTTAATTTTTTGGTATCACAAAATCAGCCACGATAAACATCCTAAAACAAAAATTAAATACCATGTTCCACTCATTAAATAGTCCAAAAAAGAAAGAAAGAAAGAAAAATTGTTAGCAACCGGAGTGAATGAATCATGGAAAAAGAGTTACTTTCACTTATTGATAGTAGTAGTATAAATTAGTAAATTAGTAGAAATATTTATTAAACTTTAAATTTAAATCATATACTGTGACCTATCATTTTAACTTTAGGACTATAATTTACAGAAACATGTATGAATTTTTTTAAATTTAGGTAAGTAATAAATCTCATGAACTGTCAAAAAGACAAAATTACTACAAAATTTAGTTATAGATCTAATTGGCTTTTATGCATGATTCACGAATTGGGGCAGCCTCCATTCTACAAAGTGGAATGAGGGCTCCCACTGGGCAATGGCAGAACGCTGGGTGTTATGAGGTGGCAACAAGGAAATGGAACAATAGAAAAAAACTGGTTAACATCAGGTTACTGGTTGGTTTTTCACACAATTAAAGCAAAGGGAACTTCCTTATTACACGGACTCAGGTAGATTCGAATCTCCTGTTTTCAGGAAAAACTGGTCTGTCTGGGGATCTGCTTCCTTAATGGTTTGGTTGGATTTTATGTACCACTTAGCATAGGTGACTCCATTTTGGTTTTGTCTGTTCTGTTGGAGCCTAATGCAGGAGCTCGGTCTAAAACAATGGACTCTCATAATTTTAACACTACTAAGTTAAAATACTTATGATAAAACTTTTTAAACCTAATCAAATACATCTTTATTTCTTTTCAAAGTGAAATACTAACTTAGGTCATTTGTAACCATGCATTTTTAAAAAATTTTTAAGAGGTTGATTTTTTGAAAATTTACTTATATTTAATATCATTGAAGCTACATACTGATTTATAATATAATAATTTATTAAAAGACTCAGTTGAAAAATTATTTAAACTAGAAAATTTTTTTTTTTTTTTTTTTTGAGACAGAGTCTCACTGTCACCTCAGGTAGTGTGCAATGGTGTCATCATAGCTCACTGCAACCTCACACTCCTGGGCTCAAGTAATCCTTCTGCCTCAGCCTCCCAAGTAGCTGGGACTATAGGCATGCATCACCATACCCAGCTTATTTTTTCTATTTTTAGTTCTTTCTCAGGCTGGTCTGGAACTCATGACCTCAAGCAATCCTCCTGCCTCAGACTTCCAGAGTGCTAGGATTACAGGAGTGAGCCACCCACCGCACCTAGCCAGAAAATCTTAACAATATTAATAATATTCTCTGAATGAAAATCAAGTTCTAAGTCAGTTCATTTGTAATCTAGTGTACTATGAAAACTAAAATCCAGAAATATCATCTACTTTTTAACAGGACATTCACCAACTCATTCTGTGTATTTTAGCAAATCCATGACATTGTAGCAATTAGTAGTTATAATAAAAGGAAAGAAACTGAAGGAGAACCTCTCCTAATTGACTACTAATTGGTTTTTTTTTAAGTTTTATTCTCTTCTTTTGAAAAATTATGTACCTTTTTCTGATCTCTAAAAATAAGTTCCCTCATCTCTAAAAATATGCTTCCAGATAGTTCTCTCCATGGTTAAGTGAGCAGACAGGAATAACGTATTTTATGTAGCAAAGCTTCAAAATGTGGTCTCGAAGGGCCATGCTATGAGATGAGAAAATTCCCATGTAACACAAACCTTTAATTCTGCAAAACCTGAAATAAGCCCTCCTCATGATAACATCTACCCTTTAGCAAACAGTATTAGAGAGAGGTTCTTATATTCATATATTATACCACTTATATGCTGGACTTTGAGTCTTAATTAAAAGGCCTAGAAGAGACAAAGATTTTCAAAAACCTTATTGTTACTAGCTACAGACTTCACCATTCCAGCTGACAAGTAAGAGTCATGCTCAGAATTTTAAAGACTCTTGAAACTCTCCTCTTAATGTTTTTTGATTACTACTACAGAAGCTGAAAAGCATTGCAGACAGGTTCAAACTCTTGCAGTTCATACAGCTAATTGGTGTTTGTATATCCACTCTAATAGTCATTTTTTTATTTTCATAAAAAGGAACTCCAGGACAGATAATTGAGACTAGTGGATTATCTGATAACCCTTCCTAGGACGTTACTTCCTATCCCATATCAGGAAAAGTTGCTGCAGGTCACTGAGCAGAGATTCTGCCCCAGAGGAATGGTGAGGAAAACCTCAGTCTGGCAGCTACTGTTTGTATAACAGCTGAGTGGCAGACAAGGTGACTTAGGGACCAGGGGGTAGAGGAACATGTAGAGGGATTTCACTCAGAGCAGAGATGCCTTTCATTCATCTAAGACCCTCTACAACTATCGAGTGAAGTACCACATGCCTGACAAAATTTAGGAACCTAGTATCTTGTTAACCAGCAGTGTCTCAAAATGAGTAAAAATAATTTATATTGCAGATGATCGGCATTTGGAGAAACAGAAGTTGTTTGCACTTGATGCTGCTTTCTAGATGCAAAGCAGCTAGAAAACAAAGTAATCTGAGTGGAAAAAACAAAACTCGAAGTGCTTTTTCTATACTCTTACTCAACAATAACCAACACAGAAGACTTCTGTGACCATATATGTGGGCATTTTTCCCCACTTACAAGCAAGGAACCATTTCCGCAGTGGGCACCAGCTGGGAGTCCTCTAATTCAGTTCAATTCCAACACTATCTACCAGGAGACAGGGCTAACCCACAGGTTGGGGGCTCAGTGCCACAGGACTGCCCCCCTCCCACTCCAGATGCCAACTGCAAGCTCCAGGTTGCTGTACCGGGTTCCTGATCACCTGGCTATAAATGAGTCTTCCATGACCTCCTCGAGTTCCATAAATTTGCTAGAGTGGCTCACAGAACTCAGGGAAACGATTACTTACATCTACCAGCTTGCTATAAAAGATACTACAAAGGATACAGAGGAAGAGAGGCATAGGGCAAGGTGTGGATGAAGTGTCGTGGGGCTTCCACATCCTCCCAGGGCCCACCACCCTCCAGGAACCTCCACCTGTTCAGTTATCCAGAAGCTCTTGGAATCCAGTCCTTTGGGTTTTTTATGACAGCTTCACTACACAGGCATGACTGATTAAATCACTGGCCATTGGTGATGGATTGAACCTTCAGCTCCTCTCCCCTCCCCAGAGGTTGAGGGATGGGGCTGGAAGTCCCAACCCTCTAATGGTGCCTTGATTTTTCTGGTAATCAGCCCTCACCCTGTATGCCGCCAGGAGCATACAAAAAACATCACTTTTGAGATTCTAATGATTTTAGGAGTTGTATGCCAGGAAACATGTCAAAGACCAAATATATATTTCACAATATCACACAAACATACTTGGGTTTCTGTTAAGATGGTAAACTAGCACAGGATACTTGCTTCTCTCCCCACCAAAAGCAATCTTGGAAGAATTTATAAGTCACTAAAATTGTGTTTAAAAGTTACCAGTGCCAGGTGCCTGCCTGTAGTCCCAGCTACTCTAGAGGCTGAGGCCTGAGGATCACTTCGGCCCAGGAGTTCAAGTTCAGCCTGGTCAACAGAGTGAGACCATGTCTCTAAAAATAAAAAAATAATAATAATTTTAAAAAAACATAGTAGGATGGTCTTGGCACTGTTACAAAAACTCAGATGACCATGTTGGTGAGGATTTATTCCTGGGCTTTGTATATTATTCCATTCATCTTTTTTTAAATTTTAGAATATTAAGGGGGTACAAATGTTTTAGGTTACATGAATCATTTTTGTAATGCTTGAGACCTGGCTATAGGTGTGCCCATCACCCAAATAGTGTTCATAGTATGCATTAGGTTGATTTCTTCCCCTCCCCTCTTCCTCGCTCCCCCCTGGTTTCTTTCCACTGAGTTTTACTTCCCTCTGTGTATTTGTGTGCTAATTGGTTAGTTTCAATTTAACAGTGAGTACATATGGTGTCTATTTTTCCATTCTTGTGATACTTCACTTAGAAGAATGGTCTCCAGTTCCATCCAGATTGTCGCAAAAGGTATGAATTCATCTTTTTATGGCTAGATAGTACTCCATGGTGTACATCTCGTATACTACATTGTATTAATCCACTCATGAATTGATGGGCACTTGGGTTGATTCCACATCTTTGCAACTGTGCTGCAATAAACATTCCAGTGCAGGTGTCTTTTTGATAAAATGACATCTTTTCCTTTGGGTAGATACCCCATAGTGGAATTGCTGGATTGAATGGTAGGCTTCCTTTTAGTTCTCTGAGAAATCTCTGTACTGTTTTCCATAGAAGTTGTATTCATTTGCAGTCCCACCAACAGTGTATAAGCATTCCTTTCTCTCTGCATCCATGTCAGCATCTACAGTTTTGGGGCTTTTTAATAAAAGCCATTCTAACTGGTGTAAGGTGATATCTCATTGTGGTTTTGATTTCCATTTCCCTGATGATTAGTAACATTGAGCATTTTTTCATGTTTCTTGGTCATTTGTCTCTCTTCTTTTGAGAAGCCTATGTTCATGTCTTTTGCCCACTTTTTAATAAGGTTGTTTGTTTTTTTCTTGCTGATTTGTTTGAGTTCTCTGTAAATTCTGGTTATTAGTCCTTTGTTGGATATGTAGCTTGCAAATATTTTCTTGCTGAGAGTTAGCTACTCTCCCAGCAAAACAAGTCCCAGGCAGGATTGTCACAAGATATTTGGAAATAATAGAGACAGAGAAATAGTAGAGACAGAGACAAAGTGCAGTTTAAAATGATGGGAGAGTCAGGGGTCCTCCAGCATCCCCATGAGCTGTGAGGCCCGCAGTGAAATCCCACATCAGTATTTATTGTTACAGCAAGCAGTTGTCCTTGGTTAAAGAATATGTGTACAGCTCATTCATTGAGGTTTCAAGGATCCCCAAAGGTTTCGAGGGACCCTTACCTAATTCTGTCTACAAGAATAGACGGCTATAAAATTTTTCTAAGATAAACATGTTAAGCCCTAAGTTAAGAATAGACCTGGCTGAGCAAACAAATTAAAGATAAAAATGTACAAAGCAGTAACACTGAGTCTGTATACTAATCTATTTCTCTAAATACAGAGACATGTGGTCAGGACTGAAGCAGGAATAGCCTTGAAGTTTAAGATGGTTCCAGCTGCACGTTGTCTGCTGGACAGGCATTTCAATCAGCTTCTTAGCCTTGGGCCCAAACCAAGCTCTGCTTTGCAATAAGCTCTAGGCAATAGCTTACAGCTTCAAAGAAACATTGCTTTGCAGACATTCTCTGACAATGCCTCCATTCTTGCTAAGCAGCTTCTAGTCTGTGAACTAATACACCCACAGACTCCTTCAAGGCAAAGCCCTGCAAAACTCCTGAAACCTTTCATGTCTCTTAGCCCTATTTCCCAACATCTTCTTCCATTCTGTAGGTTGTCTGTTTGCTCTTTTGATTGTTTCCTTAGGTGTGCAGAAGCGTTTTAGTTTAATCAAATCTCATTTATTAATTTTTGTTGTTGCCATGATTGCCATTGGGGTCTTCTTCATAAATTCTTTGCCTAGGCCAATATTTAGAAGAGTTTTTCCTATATTTTCCTCCCAAATTCTTATGGTTTTGTGCCTTAGATCTAAGTCTTTTATCCATCTCAATTAATTTTTGTGAGTGGTAAGAGGTAGGGGTCCTGTTTCATTTTTCTGCATGTGGCTTTCCAATTTTCCCAGCACCATTTATTGAATAGGGCTTCTTTTTCCCCAGTGTTCCATTCATCTTTATGTCTATTTACACCCATAGTACATTGTTTTAATTACTGTAGCTTTGTACTAAGTTTTGAAAGTAACCATGTGAGTCCTCCAAATATGTTCTTTTTCAAAATTTTTTTGGCTATTTGGGATCCCTTGAGATTCCATATGAATTTTAGGATGGGTTTTCTGTTTCTATAAAAATACCACTGGGAATTTGATAGAGAATGAATTGAATTTGTATATCACATTGGATAATACTGTCATCTTGACAATAGGAAATCTTCCAATCCATGAACATGCCATGTCTTTCCATTTATTTGTGTCTTCTTTAATTTTGTTCAGCAATGTTTTGCACTTTTTTAGTATACAAGACTTTCACCTATTTGGTTAAATTTATTCCTATTTTTTTAATTTTTATTGTAAATGGACTGTTTTCTTAATTTCCTGTTTAGAGTGTTCATTGTTAGTGTTTAGATATGTCGCTGATTTTTGTGTTGATTTTGTATTCTGCTGCCTTGCTGAATCCATTTCTTAACCTTGTTCCTGATCCAAGAGGAAAAACATTGAGTCTTTTATCATTGAGTTTCATATTAGCTGTGGGATTTTAATATATGGCTTCTATCAGCTGAGTTAGTTTCCTTCTATTCCTTATACAGTATTCTTATTATGAATGGGTGTTAAATTTTGTTACATATTTTTTCTGCATCAATTGGGATGATCATGTGGAGTTCTGCCTTCATTCTGTTAATGGGGTATATCACAGGGACCAATTTTCCTGTCCTATCTTATAGTCCAGGAATCAATCCCACTGTCATGATGTATAATCCTTTTAATATGCTGCTCAATTTGGTTTAATACACAGTCAAATGATTTTTGACAACAATGCCAAGACCATTCAATGAAAATCAGTGTTTTCAACAAATGGTACTGGCAAAACTGGATATCCACGTGCAAAAGAATGAAGTTGGATCCTTACCTAACATCATATACAAAATTTTACTCAAAATGGATCAAAGACCTAAACATAAGAGCTAAAACTGTAAAACTCATAGAAGAAAACACAGGGAAAAAGCTTCATGGCATTAGATTTGGCAATGACTTCTTAGATATAACACCAAAAGCACGGGACACAAAAGAAAAAATATACGACTTGGACTTCATCAAAATTAAAACCTTTTGTGCATGAAAAGACATTATCAAGAGAGCAAAAAGACAACCCCTGAAAGGGAAGAAAGTATTTGCATATTATACATTGATAAGGCATTATTATTCAGAACATAGAAAGAATTCCTGTAACTGAACAACAAACCAACTAATTAAAAAATGGGCAAAACACTCGGATAGACATTTCTTAAAGAAGATACACAAGTGGTCAACCAAACATGAAAAGATGCATATATCACTAATCACTGAGGAAATGCAAATCAAATCCACACTGATACACCATTTCATACCCATTAGGATGGCTATTATCAAAAAACCCAAAAAAACCCCATCGCATAGAAGATTAGGGTGATATAAAACAAAAGAAAAAAACAAACAAAAGAAAGAGACAAATTTTAGTGAGGATATGTAAAAATTGGAATCCTTTGCACTGTTGGGATGATTGCAAAATGATTTAACCACTATGGGAAAGAGCATGGCGTATGCTCAACAAATTAAAACGTAATTACCATAAGATCCAGCATTTTTAATACCATATTTTTTGTTTGTATAAACTTAAGGGTTACAAGTGTAATTTTGTTACATGGATATATTGTGTGGTGGTGAAGACAGAGCTTTTAGTATATCCATCACCTAAATAATGTGCATTGTACTCATTAAGTAATTTCTTGTTATCCATTCCCCCGCTACCCTACTCTTCCAATTCTCCATTGTTTATCATTCCATAGTCTATGACCATGTGTACTCAGTTTTTTGTTCACACTTGTAAGTGAAAACATGTGGTATTTGTCTTTCTGTTTCTG
Organism: Indri indri; assembly: GCA_004363605.1. Lineage (NCBI taxonomy): Eukaryota > Metazoa > Chordata > Mammalia > Primates > Indriidae > Indri > Indri indri. The sequence goes on from RJWJ010013288.1 coordinate 12,248, forward strand.
AGTTGTTTCACTTAAGATAATGGCCTCCAGTTCCATCCATACTGCTTCAGAAGTCATGACTACATTCTTTTTATGGCTGAACAGTATTCCATTGTATACCATATTTTCTTTATTCAATCATCCATTGATGGACATTTCTTCCTTCTTTTCTTGGTGAATGTAGCTAATAGTGTATCAATTTTGTTTATCCTTTCAAAGAACAAACTTTTCATTTCATTAATCCTTTCCACTGATTTTTTTTTTCTGGTCTCTATTTCCTTTAGCGCTGCTCTGATGTTTGCTATTTCTCTCTCCTTCCTTCCTTTCTTCCTTCCTTCCTTCCTTCCTTCCTTCCTTCCTTCCTTCCTCCCTCCCTCCCTCTTTCTTTCTTTCTTGCTCTCTCTCTTTCTTTCTTTCTTTTTTAAGACAAGAGTCTCACTCTGTTGCCCAGACTACAGCGCAGTAGCATCATCATAGCTCACAGCAACCTCAAACTCCTGGGCTCAAGCACTCCTCCTGCCTCAGCCTCCCAAGTAGCTGGGACTACAGGTACATGCCACGATGCCCAGCTAATTTTTCTATATTTTGTAGAGACGGGGTCTCACTCTTGCTCAGACTGGTCTCACACTCCTGGTCTCAAGCAGTGCTCTTGCCTTGCTTGGCCTCCCAGAGTGCTAGGATTACAGGTGTGAGCCACCTTGCCCAGCCTCTGTTACTTCTTTTCTTTTGCAAATTTTGAGTTTGGTTTGTTCTTGTTTTCCAGTTCCCTGAAGTACATTAGGTTATTTATTTGTGATCTTTCTATTTTTCTGATGTAGGCATTTACTGCTGTATCTTAGCACTGCTTTTGCTGTGTCACACAGGTTTTGGTATGTTGTGTTACCATTTTCACTTGTTTCAAAAAATTTTAATTTGTGTCTTGATTTCTTCATTGACCCAATGATCATTCAGGAGCATGCTGTTTAATTTCCATGTATTTTTACAGTTTCCAAAATTCCTCTTGGTATTGATTTCTAGTTTTATTCTGCTGTGGTCTGAAAACATACTTGATATGATTTCAATTTTTAAAAATTTGTTGAGACTCTTTGTGGCCTAATATATGGTCTATCTTGGAGAATGTTCCATGTGCTGATGAGAATATATATTCCATAGTTATTAGGTAAAATATCCTGTAAATGCCTAAGTCTATTTAGATTCAGCATCTCTCCTTCCAAGTATATACCCAAACAAATTGCAAGCACAGCCTCAAAAATATATTTGTATACAATCTATGTTCATAACAGTATTATTCACAACAACTAGAATATGGAAACAATCCAAGTGTCCATGAACAGATGAATGGATAAACAAGATGTGGTATATACATACAATGGGATATTACTCATCCTTGAAAAAAGAAAGAAAATTCTGACACATTACAACATGGATGAACCTTGAGGACATTACACTAAATGAAATAAGCCAGTCACAAAAAGACAAATACTGTATGAGTCCATATGTATGAGGTACCAAGAGTAGTCAATTTTTAGAGACAGAAAGTATAAGGAGCTGGAGTGGAGGGAGGAATTAAGAGATGTCATTTAAACTGCTGTGGTCCCCAACCCCCGCTGCAGACCAGTACCAGTCCATGGTGTGTTAGGGACCAGGCCACAGAGCTCCACACCGCCACCTACCCCATACACCCCCTCCCTCCAGTCCATGGAAAAACTGTCTTCCACGAAACCGAAACCAGTCCCTGGCACCAAAAAGGTTGGGGACCACTGATTTAAAGGGTATACAGTTAATTTTCAGTTTTGCAAGATAGAAAGAGTTTATGTGTTGAGTGTTTGCATACAATATGAATATATTAATGTTTAACATTACCGAATTATATCCTTAAAAATGGTTAAGATGGTAGGTTTTACGTTATGTGCATTTTACCACAATTTTTTTAAATGCTAATAAAAAAGGAATGAAATTCTGATACATGCTCTAATATGGATAAACCTGGAAAACATGCTACATAAAATCAGCCCAACGCAAAAAGACAAATTTTAGGCCAGGCATGGTGGCTCATGCCTATAATCCTGGCACTCTGGGAGGCTGAGACAGGAGGATCGCATGAGCACAGGAGTTTGAGACCAGCCTGAGCAAGACCGAGACCCCATATCTACTAAAAATAGAAAAATTACCTGGGGGTGGTGGCATGTGCCCCTGCTACCAGCTACTTGGGAGGCTGAAACAGGAGGATCCCTTAAGCCCAGGAGTTTTAGGTTGCAGTGAGCTATGATGACGCCACTGCACTCTACCTGGGGTTTGACAGAGCAAGACTCTGTCTCAAAAAAGAAAAAAAAAAGGATGAATATTGTATGATTCCATTTATATGAGATACTTAGAATAAGCAAATTGATAGAGACAGAAAATGTTATTAATAGAATAAAACTTACTAAGGGCTAAAGTAGGGGAAAATAAAGAGTGGCTATTTAATAAATAGAGAATTATTTCGGGATGATGAAGATGTTTTGGAAACAGAGTGGTGATAGTCATAAAACACTGTGGATATGGTTTATGGTAATAAATTATATACCTAAAAATAGTTAGAATGATAAATTTTATGCTATGTATATTTTACCACAATAAAAATAAAATAATATCAGACATACAGGTTTCAAAATGTTACCAAACATAAAATCATATTGAAAATGCACTTTGGCCGGGCGCGGTAGCTCACGCCTGTAATCCTAGCACTCTGGGAGGCCGAGGCAGGTGGATTGTTTGAGCTCAGGAGTTCGAAACCAGCCTGAGCAAGAGCGAGACCCTGTCTCTACCAAAAATAGAAATAAATTAATTGGACAGCTAAAAATATATATAGAAAAAATTAGCCGGGCATGGTGGCGCATGCCTGTAGTCCCAGTTACTCAGGAGGCTGAGACAGTAGGATCGCTCGAGCCCAGGAGTTTGAGGTTGCTGTGAGCTAGGCTGACACCACGGCACTCGCCCCAGGCAAGAGAGTGAGACTCTGTCTCAAAAAAAAAAAAAAAAAAAACAGAAAATGCACTTAGAAGGAGTATTCAAATAAAAAGAGAAACAAATCTTCTAGGAATTCTAGTACAGTAGTTAAATACCTTGGTAAACCTTATTGGATAAAGAGAGAGCTAGCACCAAAGGAAGGGAAAAGAGAGCATATCCATAAAACTCAAAACTAAAATTTTAGGTAATGATAAAATTTTAAAAGATGAGACTAAGGCTGAAAACAAAGAGACATGATAACAAGCTTGTATTATTACAGGGATTATAGATATAACACTGATAAATTTAAGAAATTAAAAATTATTTTTAAAATATGAGTTCTGAAGGCAACTACCATAAGAAAATAAACAGAGGCTGGGCATGGTGGCTCATGCCTATAATCCCAGCACTTTGGGAGGCTGAGACGGGAGGATCACTTGAGGCCAGGAGTTCAAGACCAGCCTGGACAACAAAGCAAGACCCTGTCTCAAAGAAAAAAAGAAAGAAAAGAAAAAATGTAGGCTATTAAAACCATTTCAATATAATCCTAGCACTCGGGGAGGCCAAGGTGGGAGGATTGCTTGGGCTCAGGAGTTAGAGCAAGAGTGAGACCCCATCTCTACTAAAAAACAGAAAAATTAGCTGGGTGTGCTGGTACACAGCTGTAATCCCAGCCACTGGGGAGGCTGAGGCAGGAGGATTGCTTGAGCCCAGGAGTTTGAGGTTGCAGTGAGCTATGATGATGCCACTGCACTCTACCCAGGGCAACAGACTGAGACTCTGTCTTAAAAAAAAAAAAAAAAAAGGAATTTTAATAGAAGGCCTATAGAAAGCAGGAAAAGTGTGATAGGGAAGAAAATTCAATAAATAGAAAAAAATGTGGTGATAAAGAAAAAAGTCCTAAGATGAAAATAATTATAATTGTAAATGGATTAAACTCAATAATAAAGAAATTTCATTGTAGCGGATGCTGTGATATGCTAATCAGAACTAAAGCGCTCACTTCTTCGGGTACTAGGAATTTGAAGACCAAAACCTCTCTGTTAAGAGTTTCTCTCCTGCAACTACTTCTGTCTGAAGAGAGTCAGCTTTTCCAATGTCACGATCCCTTTCCCAGTGTGTAGCCCACATCTCGCAACTGGTCAGTGAGGGACTATAAAGGCCCAGAGCCCTCATCCCAATTAAGGACAACGCTGAAAGACCAGCCCAGCTGCAGAGTCCTACACGGGATCAACTGAGGGTCAGTTCGTTGCTTCACAATGCGACGTTTCCTTCTGCTTACTCCTGCTGCCTTTGCACCTTAACAGATGTTGTTCCCAAAAACACTCCTTAATAAATTTTCCACATGCCAATGTCTGTGTCAGGCAACAATTGAGCAAATATGAACCGAAATAAACCAGGCTAGAAACCCCATTATCTGAGTAAAAAACAGAACTGAAATCAAAAAAATTATAAGGGACAAAGAAGGATGTGTTGTATCAGTAATAGAATAATGACACAAGAGATACAGTTACAATACACATTTATGCACCTTAGTCTAATAATAGAGACTTAAAATAAGTTAAAAACAATGACACTGGCAGCACTAATAAGAGAAATAACCGAAAAATCATGTTTAAAGATTTCTGGACCTTCCCCCCAGAAGCTGACACACCAAAGAAGAGAAAAGCAGCTGAGTATCTTAGTCAGCTCAAGCTGCCATAACAGAACACCACAGACTGGGTGGTTTAACAACAGATATTAATTTTCTTACAGTTCCGGAAGCTAAGGATAAGGTGCCAGCAAGGTCGGTTTCTGGCAAGAGCTCCCTTTCTGGCTTGTAGACAGCCACCTTCTTGCTGTGTGCTCACATGGCAGTGAGTACAAGAGAGCAAGCCCTCTGGTGTCTACTTTTAAAAGTTCACTAATTGCATCATGAGGGTCCCACCTTCATGACCTCATCGCAACCTAATTACCTTCCAAAGTCCCCATCTCCACAAATCATCACACTGAGGTTAGGGCTTCAACATATGAATTGGGGGGGATACAATTCTCTCCACTGCACTAAGATATGAGATATGAATTAGACAAATATAACCATAAATTATTGTATATGTAGAGAGATAATTTTTCTAGCACATGGTACATTTCAAACAAATAGACTATGTTTTAAACCATTAAGGAATCCTTAACAGATTCTAAGGAATCAATATTTTATCACATAAAATAGCTGAACATAATATCATGAAAATAAAAATTGATAAAAGGATAACTTTTAAGTACTATCTTTTTGGAAATTAAACATTATTACATAATCCTTGAGTTAAAAAGAAAATCAAGAGTTCCAGTTTCCAGTCTGGTATGTAAGAAGCTTGGAAGTCACCACTTCATCCCAACAACAAATAAAAAGCTGAAAAATCAAGAATTCTTCTTAGATCTGTAAGAAAAGTAAGGTCACAGGGCAAACTGATGCCCCCAAATTGGAGAAACAGAAGGGCGTACAGAGAATCGCAACTTACCAGAGCAGAAACCCATAAGCAGAAATCACTATAGGAACAACTGCTGGGGTAGAGAAACCTGAGCTGTAATTGACAAATTGCTGGAGACTCAGTGTGGACACACCTGAGAGACAAAAACTCCAGGGGACCCAGTCACTGGAGGACCCCCACACTTTCGTGAGTTCTACCCCTAGGAACTCTACCAGGTTCTCATAGTGAGTATTAGAAAAAAATCCCATTGTACTTCTGACAGTGGGTGGGGAAAGGGAACTATTTTGAAATATGTCAGGGCATTCTGTTCTTCTTAGTAAGTCTTGTACTCAGGAAAAGCTATTTCACCAGAGCCTAACCTGCCCAGGTTTCATCAGAGCCTGACTGACCTGACGGAAGGAAAATACTCAACTCCAGCCCACTCTGGCCATCCTATCCCACCTAAGGGGTTGGGGAGGGGCAACTGAGGAGCACTTGTGAAGTTCACAGTCCAGTGGCAAAGGCTCACTAAAAGCCTGAGACCTAATCATAGGACTATAGAATGCATCTCCTCCCCACTCCCCAACTTCACCACCACATCACCAAAGGCCCATGTATTTACAGCAGTTCCTTATACCCAGTACATCGTGTCCCTCCATCAAGAAAAAATTACAAGGCACGGTAAAGGGGAAAAAAGAAACAGTTTGAAGAGACAGAGCAAGTGTCATAACCAGACTCAGATATGGCAGGGATGAACTATCAAATTGGGACTAAAACCACCTGACTTCACCATTTACTATAAAGCTACAATAGTCAAGACAGTGTGGTATTGGTGAAAGAATATGGAAATAAATCAATGGAACAGAATAGAGAGCTCATAAATAGACCACATAAATATAGTGAACTACTCTTTGACAAAAAAGCAAAGGCAATACAATTAAGAAAAAATAGTCTCTTCAAGAAACTGTGCTGGAACAACTAGACATCCACAAGCAAAAAACGAATCTAGACACAGGCTTTAGAGCATTCACAAAAATTCACTCAAAATGAATCATGGATTTAAATGTAAAATGCAAAATATAAAACTCTTAAAAGATAACATAGAAAATCTAGGTGATGACATTTCAGATACACTAAAGGCCTGATCCATGAAAGATAGAAGTGAATAAGCTGAAATTCATTGAATTTAAAAAGTTCTGGCCAGGCGCGGTGGCTCACACCTGTAATCCTAGCACTCCGGAAGGCCGAGGCGGGAGGATTGCTGTGAGCTAGGCTGACGCCACGGCACTCACTCTAGCCTGGGCAAAAGAGTGAGACTCTGTCTCAAAAAAAAAAAAAAAAAAACAAAGTTCTGCTCTGCAAACAATACTACCTAAAGAGAATAAAAAGATAAACCACAAGCTGGGAGATGTCTACAAAAGACATATTTGATAAGTTTATCCTAATATTCTAAAAACTCTTAAAACTCGACAATAAGAAAACAAGCAACCCAATTTTAAAAAGGGTCAAAGACTTTAACAGACCCTGAGCAAAGAAGAGATATAGATTGCAAATAAGCTTATGAAATGATGTTCCACATTGGCTGGTCTGAAGCTAGTGAGTTATCTCACTTGATTGTTCACAGTCAGTTACAGATTGAACTCCTTGTTCTACTACTTTCCCCCCTCCTCACTACTGCACTTGACTAGTCTTTAAAAAGCAAAAAGAAAGAAAGAAAGAAATGATGCTCCACGTCATACATCATCAGGGAAATGCAAATTAAACCAATAATGAGATACCACTATATACCTGTTAGAATAGCCAAAATCCAGAACACTGACGACACCAAATGTTGATGAGGATGTGGAGCAACAGGAAAACTCATCACTGCTAATGGAAATGTAAAATGGTACAGCCACTTTGGAAAGCATTTTGGCAATTTCTTACAAAACTAAACATACTTTTACCATACAATCTTGCTGTACACCACTTGGTATTTACCCAAAGGAGTTAAAAACTTATGTCTACACAAAAGCCTGCACGTGGATGTTTACAGAAGCATTATTGAAAATATTATTATTATTCAAAAAGCTGGAAGCAAACAAGATATCCTTCAGCAGGTGAATGGATAAATAAACCGCGGTACATTCGGACAATGCAATAGCACTCAGCACTGAAAAGAATGAACTATGAAGCCATGAAAAGACATGGAGAAACTTAATGCATATTGCTAAGTGAAAGAAGCCAATCTGAAAAGGCTATGTACTATATGATGTCAACTATATGACATTCTGGAAAAGGTAAAACCATGGAGACAGCAAAGGGATCAGTGGTTGCCAGTGGTTAAGGGGAGGGAGGGATGAATAGGCGAAACACAAAGGATTTTTAGGACAGTGAAACTACCCTGAATGATACTTTAATGGTTGGTACGTGCCATTACACATTTGTCCAAACCCATAGAATGTACAGCACTAAGAGTGAACCCTAATGCAAACCATGCACTTTGGATGATAATGATGTGTCAATGCAGGTTTATCGATTGCAACAAATGCCCCGCTCTGGTGGGGGATATTGATAATGAGGCACACTATGCATGTGAGAGGGCAGGGAGTACATGGGCAATCTCTGCACCCTCCACTCAATTTTGCTGTGCACCTCACTCAAACCGCTCTAAAAATAAAGTCTACATTTCAGTAAAGAGAATATCACAAAGAAAATTATGAGATTGGGACTGGAATGAAAAATTTAAAGATACTATGTTACTAAATATTGTGGGACACAGCAATATCAGTTTTAGAGGGAAATGTATGGCCTTATTAAAAGGCACTTTCCAGGAAAGCAAGATAAATATTCAACTCAGAAAATTAGGAAAAAGGGTAACAAAGCAAAATTAAAGAAGTAAAAGGGAGGAAATAAAAATTAGAAAGTAGAAAATGGGCATAAACCCCTGAAACAGAGGACAGTAACACAAACTACAAAATAGAGAAACTTCAGGGAACAAAAGTTCACTGGAATAGTCTAATAAGCTAAGCAAAGTCTTAGCAAGACATCAAAAATGAAAAGAAGATTCAAACAAAAAATATAGAAGAAAATAGGGAAAATATCTACAGATGGAACAAAGATTTTAAAAACATAATATTGATAAAAGAGCCTGGTGTACAATAATTTTAAGTCTACATGAAGTGGAGCTGGAGAATTTAGGGAGACATTTACTGAGGTATACAATTTACTATAAAATATATCGAAAAATGAGATGCACTCATGGGTGAATAGAGGGATAGACAGGTGACAGATAGCTAATAAGATTAGTATAGTTAAATGTTAATGATAAAATATAGGAGGTGAGTAGATAGTTATTCGCTGTAAAAATTCTTACTCCATTGTTTGAAAACATTCATAATAAAATGTTATAAAATCATTATGATTTGAATCTATTTCTAAAAACATATAAAATGCCAAAATGGTTACATGAAGAAATAATAATTTGAGTAGCTCAATTGAGAATTAAAGAAATTGAAGTAATAACAAAAACCTCCGCTCCCATAACATCTCAAATCCAGACGACATTATATGTGAATTATAACAAAATTTGAAGGGAAAGTTAATTCTTACTTATGCAGATACTTATAGAAAATAGAGAAAGAGTGAAAACTGTTCATATCATTTCATGATGCTAGTGTAACCTTAATTAGAAAATCAGTTAAAGGAAATATAAAGATAAGGAGACAAGGACAATATAAGGAAGATGTCCATTTCATTTATAAATGCTAAAGCAAAAATCCCATATAGTGTATTAGCAAATCTAATATTTTTATAACATAATCATGATCAAAGTAGGAATGCAACAATGGTTTAATATCAGAAAATTTATCACTATGATTTACTATGTTATAAAGAAAGAAAAACCATATGGTTATCTCAACTGATGCAGAAAAATCATTTGCTAAAATTTATAATCACCTACGATGTTTTTAAAGCCTCTTAAACAACTTTCTTTAAAAAAAGAAAATCCTTTCTTGACTTGGTGAAACTTACACATCAAAAATCCAGAGTAAACAGCTTAAATGCATTCCCTTGCAGTCTGGGAACAAAACAAGGACGGTCCACTATCATTGCCGTAGTTCTGGCAAAGCTACAAGGAAGGAAGGAAGACGGGAGAGGGAGGAAGACAGGAAGCAACAAGGAAGTGAGCGGGTGGGATACTGGAAAAGGCAGAAAGGAAGGCAAGGAGGAAGGGAGGGGAAAAGAAGGAAGAAAAAGAAGCAAGCGATAGCTTCAAACCAACATATTTGAACACTTAGATAGGACGGTTAAATTCTTAAACTGGATGCTGGGGGAGGAAGGAGGGAAGGCAAGAAGGGAGGAAGGGAGAAAGAAAAAAGGAAAGGAAGGAGGGGAAAAAGGAAGGAAAGGAAGAGGGAAGAGAGGAAGCAAGCTGGATACTGCGGAAGCAAGGGAGCAGGACCAAGGAAGGAAGAGTAAGGATCAGCAGGAAGAGATGACTTGATTACTTAATCCAAAAAGTTCAAATCAATAATTAAGCTATTATAATTCAGAGAGTTCGACAAGGTTGTTGGATACATGATCAGCTCTCAAAAACAATATTTTTCCACATGAACAATAGCTAGGTAGATCCAAAGGGATGAGTTATATGAGAGGGAGGACACAGTGGAGAAAAAACTGAATAAACCCACAGAAAGTGGAAGAAAGGAGATAAAGAACAGAGCCAAAATCATTAAAATAGAAAGCATACAATAGAGAAAATAAAGAAAACTAAAACATGGCTGTTGAAATGATTAGTAAAAGGGACAGTCACAAATTAATAATAGCAGAAACAGAAAGGGAGACAACAGACACTGCAGAAGTTGAAAAGATGATTTAAAAAATACTTTAATAGTTTTATACCAATATATTTGAAAATTTAGATAAAATGGTTAAATTCTTAAAACAATATGTAGATTTAAAAACCGATTTGAGACAAGGAAGGCTGAATATATCTATAATTATTCAAGAAATTGAGATAAGTAAAAAAAAAATTCTAGAGAATTAGAAATAAATATGCTCCAAACCATTCTATGAGGCAAGTAACCACTGATAATAAAATCAACAAATGAAAGGCTGAGAAGGAAAATTAAAAGTCCAAAGCCCTCAATAAGCATGATAAACCCGAAATATTACATAAAAAAGACATTGCAGCCAGGTGCAGTGGCTCGTGCTGGTAATCATAGCACTTTGGGCAACTGAGGCAGGAGGATTACTTGAGGCCAGGAGTTCAAGACTAGCCTGGGCAACGTAGTGAGACCCTGTCTGCAGGGTCTGCACAAAAAATAAAAAAATTAGCTGGGTACGGTGGTGCGTACCTGTAGTGCTAGTTACTTGGGAGTGTGAAGCAGGAGGATCGCTTAAGCCCAGGAGTTTGAGGTTACATATGATCTGGCCACTGTCCTCCACCCTGGCAACAGAGTGAGACCATGTCTCCAAAACAAAAAGACATTGCATCATGACAACTTTTGTTTTATGAGGGAATGCTAGAATGGCTTAAGGTTGGAAAAATTTTTAAATGTTAATCACCACATTAAGCACAAGAGAAGAAAAATTACATAATATAATCTGTACAACAATAAAAAATTAAAGGCATAAAATTGGAAAGAAAAAAAGCTGGCGTTATTTACAGATATCTGATTGTCTTAGTCCATTTGTGTTGTGATAAAGGAGTACCTGACGTTGGGTAATTTATAAAGAAAAGAGAATTATATTCCTTACAGTTCTACAGGCTGTCAAGAAGCATGGTGCCAGCATCTGTTTCTGGCAAGGGACTCAGACTGCTTCCACTCATGGTGGAAGGGCAATAGTCATCACATTTCAAGACAAGAGGTAAGAGAGAGAGGAGGCAGGTGCCACATTCTTTTAAACAACTAGCTATCTTGGGAACTAATAGAGCAAGAACTCACTACCCAAGAATGCCACCAAGCGCATCCTGAGAGAAAGGACCAGTGATCCAAATACCTCCCCTAGGCCGCACCTCCAACACTGGTGCTCAAATTTCAACATGTGACTTGGCAAGGCCAAACAAAGCATATCCAAACCCTAGCAATTATTATCTACATAGAAGGCCTAGAAGAATCTAAAGGCACATCATTATAAATAATAGGAAAATTTCATAAAGTGGTTGACTATATTAATACAAAAATATCAGTTGCATTTTTATATACCAGCAAAAATCAGATGTAATTTTTAAAGATACTATTTATAATCTCAACAAAATCTATAAATTGCCTAGATTAAATCTAACAAAAGACACATAAGATCAATATGTAGAAAATTAATACAATTGTTTGAAAGACATTATAAATTAGACAGATATGTCCTAGTCATTCACAGGAAGACTCGACTTGGTAAAGAAACAATTCAACACAATTCCACTTTTTAAAAAAAGACTTTTTTGTAGAACTTAACAAATTAAATCTAATATTTATAATGAAAATCAAAATACCAAGAACAGTCAAGACATTACTGAAGAATAAAGTAGGAGAGATACCCAGCCATTTGTAATTTTATTGTAAAGTCATAATAATTAAAGCTGTGTGATAATGGCATCGGGATTGATGAAAGGACTCACCTTTATTGGGAAAGCTGGCAGCTGCAGAATTGGCAGTGCAGAAGAAAGCAGTGTCGATTTTAAACTGACATTGAATGGGCAGGTGGAGGTGAGGCAGCCTTTCTTCTCCGAGCTTTGCAATGACGGCGTCAGAGAAATGGAGCTGTGTGTCCCCGGCCAGAATTCTGCCTTCCTGGTCGCCGCCCCAGGGGAGCCGCAGTCAGCGCTCAGTATCCAGCCTTCGGGAGACTTTTCCGGAATGATGGAAAGCACCTGCTGAAAGCAAGGCTCTGTCCTCGCTGCCCCTCGGCGGGAGATCCGAGGCTGTCCCCGGGAGACACTGTGGACCGGTTCAGCAAAGCCCGGATGAAGTTCTCAGGACGTCGGTGGCCCCGCACGCGCCGCTCCGGCCCCCGCGCGTTCCATCCGGGCTTGGCGCACGCCGGGCAGCGAGTCCGTCACCTGCGGCGCTGCCATGCCCTCGACGAGACGCTGCGCAGGCTGGCACCGCCCGCCGGCCGCGCCCGCCACCCACGCGCGGTCACCACGCGCGAGGCCGCGGGCGCTGCCCCGCCCCGGGGCGCTCGGACTGCGAGGCTCTGGCCCCTTGCCCGCACCCTACCCGCGTGGAAGGAAAGGAGCGTGTGGAGCACCTGCGCGACAGAGCACTTCTCCACGTGGCGCGGTGGCGCCCTGCGGGCCCCGAGGTGGGCACCGCAGCTGCAGGTGCGCGGTTTCCCGTGGGCGGCGCTGGGAGACTCGGGCGACCCGCCGGTCCTGGGCGCCGCCGCGCGCGGAGGAAGAAAACTTCCGCGCGAAAGCGGAGCCCGGCCCCGAGCTGCCCCCTGGGGGCACGAAGCCGGCACCGCCCCCCGGCACCAGCTCCTCCGCCCAGACGACGCTTCACCCTCCAGATCCGCGGGCGCGGACGAGTCCAGACGCTCCGGGAGCTGAACGAGGCCTCGGAACGCGAGGAGGCCGGGGCGGGAGGCGGCGGCGCGCGGGGCAGGGCTCACTGCAGCCGCCTGAGGTCACGGAGGGCCGTTTGCCTCCCGCGTGGAAACAGCGTTCCAGAGAGAGGCCGACTCGGACTGACGTCCTCCGCGTCTTGTGCCCCTTTCACAGGACCCCCAACCCCCCTTCCCTGGCATTTTGGGACTTGGGTGTGTGAACCCTGCTCGCCGTAGGCGTGCCCCAGAGACACTCGGTTCTTGCACGGCCTGGGTCCACTGGAGAAGTCGGCCTCCACCGGCACGGGGCGCGGCTGTAGCTGGGACATGGCGGCTCAACTGCTAAGGTTTTCTCTGCGAGGAGTGTTTGGGAGAGGTAAGAAAATGTTCTTGCGTGTAAGGGTTGGATTTTACAGTCAGCCACGCACTGGGTTGGAAGCCCAGTTCCCCACGGTACTGACCGAGGAAGCCATTTCAATTTGTTTAACTTCCCCTCACTTCAACGTTCACAGCAACGAAATGCTGATTATCACACCTACCTCACAGGGTGTGTTGTGAGGGTTAATGAAGTAATGTACGTCTGGCCCCGAAACTTTCCTTACCTGGGGTCTAGGACTTGACCCCCTCCTGGGTGCCGTTGGTGGGTGGGTCGGGCGTCCCGGCGACTGGGCAGCTGGTTAAGTGGAGGCAGTTCCCAAGTCTCTGCTGAGACTTTAAACTCAGCCATAACCTGTCCAACTTCTTGGTGAACCTTAGCACCTGAAAGGAAGTCTCGCCCCATCCCACACTCCGGAGGATTCCGTCTCTTGTGTAGGATCTGGATCCACCAAGACCTGTTTTTCTTGCCTCAAATACTCAGGGTCAATTTCTTCTACATCTGCAAGGCACATCTGCATTTGTCACTCTGAGCCCTTCTTCTCCCTTTTCACATCCTGTTTTCATGTCAGTTTCTTATTTTACAACAAAACTTTGCTACCATAAGTAAATAAATAAATAAACCTAGTATTGAGGCTTTTTTTTATCCATGTAGACAAAGTCGAAATTGGTTCCCAAAGTGTACAGACAACTATTTGAGATGGATAAAGGATGTAACTAAAAAAACTTTATAGGAAAATATCTTTCTGACATTGGGGCATGGTAAGGTTTCTTAAACAAGACACAAAAAATGATAACCATTAAAAAAAGGTTAGTAACACCAGCTCTAAGGTTTTTAAAATACTGGTTAATGAAAAGACTCAATACCAGCTGGGCAAGAGCAATACCCCGTCTCTACTAAAAATAGAAAAAAATTAGCCAGGCATGGTGGCATGTGCCTGTAGTCCCAGCTACTTGGGGAGGTGGGGGGGCTGGAGCAGGAGGATCTGTTGAGCCCAGGAGTTTGAGGTTGCCGTGAGCTAGGCTGATGCCACGGCACTCTAGCCCAGGCAACAGAGTAAGACTCTGTCTCAAGAAAAAAAAAAAAGAAAAGACTCAATAAAAAGCATGAATCACAACCTGAGAGAAGACATTTTTAACACACACACCTGACACAGAAATGTGTTTTTTTGGCTTTTTAAAAAAATTTTTTTAATTTATTTTTTTAGAGACAGGGTCTCACTCTATCACCCAGGCCAGAGTTCAGTGGCACCTGCAGCCTCAAACTCCTGGTCTCAAGAGATTCTTCCACCTCAGCCTCCCAAATAGCCAGGACTACAGGTACGCCACTGCCTCCAGCTGATTTCTTTGTTTTTTGTAGAGACAACACTATGTTGTCCAGACTGGTCTTGAACTCCTGGCCTCAAGTAATCATCCTGGCCCGGCCTCCTAAAGTTCTGGAATTATAGGCATGAGCCACTGTGCCTGGCTTACAGTACTTGTCTTTTATTTCACTTAGTATAATGTCCTCAAGGTTAATCCATGTTGTAGTATGTGTCAGCATTTTCTTCTTTTATAAGGCTGAACAATATTCCATTGTATGTATACACCACATTTTGTTTATCCATTCTTCTACCAGTAGGCATTCGGGTCGCTCCCACCTCTTGACTATTGTGAATAGTGCTGCTGTGAGCATAGGTGTGCAAATATGTCTTCAAGAGCCTTCTCTCAATTTTTTGGGATATATACACAGAAATGGGACTGTCATATGATAGCTCTAATCTTAACTTTTTGAGGAAATTCCATACTGTTTTCCATATTGGTTGCACCATTCTACAATCCCACTACCAGTGCACAAGAGTTCCGATTTCAAAGTGGGGTGTTTTTATCTTGCATTTATTTGATGATCAATGATGTTGAGTACTTGTTCACATATTTCTTGTTCATTTAGACCTCTGTCTTTGTAAGGTGTCTGTTCTGGTCTTTTGCCAGTTTTTCTAATGGTTTACTGGAAGAGTTCTTTATATATTCTAGATATGAGCTCTTCATTGGTTATATTTGTTGCAAATGTCTTCTCTCTATGGGTTCCTGATTTGGGATCACCAGGCTTTCCAGTGGCTATGGGGGGAGGGCCCAGAAGGCCGGAGCAGCGGCGGATGCTGCATCTTTCGTTTGGGCACCGTGTCTTCAGTGATGGAATATATTTTAAATACTCTTAAAAATCAATAAGAAAAAGGCTCACAGCCAGGCACAGTGGCTCATGCCTGTAATCCTAGCATGTTGGGAGGAGTTCGAGACAATCCTGAGCAAGATCTCTACCAAAAATAGAAAAATTATCTCTCAAAGCTAAGCCTTCACAAATCTATAGCCAAGCAATCTCATTCCTAAATATTATACAAACCTAAAGGAAATGCATGTATATATGCACACAAGGAAAGATTGCAAGAATATTCATAGCAGCCATGTCCTTAATAGAAAACAACTGGAAACAACTCAACATCCATCAACAAAGTAACTCACAAATAATCGTGGTATATTCAGGCCAGGTGTGGTGGCTCATGCCACTAATCCCAGCACTTTGGGAGCCCAAGGCAGGAGGATCATTGAGGCCAGGAGTTTGGGGCTACAGTAAGCTATGATTGTGCACTATACTCTAGCCTGGGCAACAGAACAGACCCTTTCTTTAAAATAGTAATAATAATAATAATAATTGTGGTATATTCACACAATGGACTGGACAATGGACACAGCAATGAAAATGAATGAACTATAATGAATGCTATAGTGTAGATGAATCATGGAAGCATTATGTTTAGTAAAAATAGGAAGTCTCAGAAGACCACACAGAGTATCATAACTTTTTTATGATAAATAATAAAAATAAGCAACCAATTACATGTGTTTGTGCTTGTCTTTGGGATAAAAGTGTCTTTTTAAATATAAATTTCAAGATAATGGCTACCTCTAGTGGGCAAACAGAGAGATGGGACAAAGGAGGTAAACAGGTAAATACGTGTTACTGGGACTAGTCTAGTTCTTCATGTGGGAGGTTGGATCACAAGTATTCATTATATTATGATATTTTTATGACAGATATATATGTTATCAAGAAAAAGAGAGAAACTCTACCTAAATAAATAAAAAAGAGACCTAACTATAAATATAGTAGAGGTCTTCTTAAGAAAAGAGAATATAACTTATATCAATAGATTTGGAACTTTGGACAAGTGAACTGCCTAGAAAATAAAAATTACCAAAACTAATTCAAGAAGAAATAGAAAATCTTAGTAGTTTAATAAAGAAATAAGTAGTCCTGACTCCACCCACTCACCCCCAAAAGCAATTATGTCCTTTATTGTTTGAAGCAAATTGGAAAGATCTTTTTAAAAAATGGTACTGCTGTCTTACACAAACTTATGCACAGGATAGAAAGAAAAAAATCCCCACTCCCTTTTCATGAAGGTATTGTAACTTTAATAACAAAATGGAACAAAGAGAATGCAAAAAGTATTCCAAATATAACATTTTTAATATACACATATTGTAAGCAATTGGGATTACCTCAGAAATACAAAAAAGTATAATATTTAAAATCTGTTAATATAATTAAACATATAATAGATTTAAGGAAAAAAACATATAATCTATAACCTCAATAAATGCAGAAGCAGCATTTGATAACATTTAAGACCTATGCAGGATAAAGAAAAGATTAACAATTAGGCTGTAAATGAAGTCCTTTAACCAGATAAAGAGAATTTACTAAAAAAAAAAAAACTATAGCAAATAGCACTGTTGGTGGAAATATAAAATGGTGCAGCCACTATGGAAAATAGTATGGAAGTTCCTCAAAAAATTAAAAGTAGAATTACCATA
Source organism: Indri indri (assembly GCA_004363605.1). NCBI lineage: Eukaryota > Metazoa > Chordata > Mammalia > Primates > Indriidae > Indri > Indri indri. Next base: position 29,419 of record RJWJ010013288.1, read on the forward strand.
CAATCCAGCAATCCCATCTCTGGGTATGTATCCAAAAGAATTGAAAGCAGATCTCGAAGAGATGCTTGTACACCCATGTTCCTAGAACCATTATTCACAATTGCCAAGAGGTAGAAGTGACCCAAGTGTTCATCCACAGATGAGTGGATAAACACAATATGGGATGTATTAATATATACGGTGGAATATTATCCAGCCTTAAAAGGGTAAGAAATCCTGACACAAGCTATAACATGGATGAACCTTGAGGACATTATGCTCAGTGAAATAAGGCAGTCACAAAAAGACAAACAGTGTATGATTCTACTTACATGAGGTATTTAACATAGTGAAACTCATGGAAAGTGGAGTGGTGGTTACCAGGGGCACGGGGAGGAAGAAACAGTAAGTCGTTGTTCAATGAATGTGGACTTTCAGTTTTGCAAAGACTACAAAGTTCTAGAGATCTGTTGTGCAACAACATGGATATAGTTAACATTACTGAACACTTAAAAATGGTTAAGATGGTTTTTTTAAAAAGGGAGAGAGATAATTAAGACCATATGATAGGGCACAGGAATATGTCAGTAGCACACCCCAAAAAGATCCCAAACAGATCCACATAGAGTATATATGAAACTTCCATACAACACAGAAGAGGAATTACAAATCAATGAAGAAAGGGTAAATGATTCACTAAAAAGAAATGTGACCACTGGCTTTTCACATGGGGGAAAAATTAAATCTCTATCACATACCACATACAAAATTTGGTCAAGTTGGGTTAAAGACCTAAATTTGTAAAGAAAAACATTATAGTTCTCTGAAGAACACAGTGAGATGTTGAGGAATGTTGATAACTTTGGGGTTGGAACAATTTCTTTTAAAAAACATATTTTTAAAATCTATAACAGATATCATGGATTAATGACAAAATTTAAAAATCATTTGAATTAAATTCATGAGAATCATCAATAATGTTGCTAATCAATTTGGTACTAGAATGGCTAGCCAAGGCAAAAGCAAAGCAAAACAAACAAACAATAAATAAAAGAAATAAAAGATCAAAGAATAAGAAAGGAAGAGTCAAAACACATCCATCATAAGGCCAAGCGAGGTGGCTCATGCCTGTAATCCTTGCACTCTGGGAGGCCAAGGTAGGAGGATCTCTTGAGCTCAAGACCAGCCTGAGCAAGAGCAAGACTGGTGGCACATGCCTGTAGTCCCAGCTACTTGGGAGGCTGAGGCAGGAGGATCCCTTGAACCAGGAGTTTGAGGCTGCTGTGATTTATTATGATGCCACTGCTCTCTACCCAGGGCGACGGAATGAGACTGTCTCAAAAAAACAAAAAACAACAAACAAAATCATTGTCCGCACCCTTTTTTTTTTTTTTAGATAGAGTCTCCCTCAGTTGGCCCAGGTAGGGTTCACTGGCGTCATCATAGCTCACTGCAACCTCCTGGGCTCAAGGGATCCTCCTGCCTCAGCCTCCCTAACAGAGGGGACCACAGGCACGTGCCACCACGCCCAGCTAATTTTTCTATCTTTAGTGGAGACAGGGTCTGGCTCTTGCTCAGGCTGGTCTAGGACTCCTGAGCTCAAGCAATCCCCCTGCCTCGGCCTCCCAGAGTGCTGGGATCACAGGGTGAGCCACCGCGCCCAGCCCTAACTTTTCTTTTTAAAGAGCATCTATATGGCTGGGCGCGGTGGCTCACCCTGTGATCCCAGCACTCTGGGAGGCCGAGGTGCAAGGATCCCTTGAGGTCAGGAGTTCCCGGCTGCAGTGAGCCACGATCGTGCCACTGCACTCTAGCCTGGGTGACAGAAGCATATACATGTTCATGGTAGCAATGTTACTTTTACCAAAGTAACCAGTACCAGCTGGCTTCACTGCTTGGGTGATTACCCTGAACTACCCGGGCCGAGTCAGCGCTGGCTGCGCCCGGGGACCGGTCTGCCACACAGCTCACACTGCGAGCAAGGGTTCCGAGCTGCAGGAAAAGCCTGATGGCCGTTCTGCTAAGAAGATGGAAGAAGGCCCTAAACTCTTGACATCCGGTGATGCTGCTGTCATTGGGTTCCTGGCAAGCCCCTGTGTGCTGAGAGCTTCTTTGACTATCCTCCTCTGGGTCATTTTAATACTGGTGATATGGCACAGACAGTTGCTGTGGGTGTCATCAGAGCAGCAGACAAGGAGCCTGCCGGAGCTGTCGAAGTCACCAAGTCTGCCCAGAAAGCTCAGAAGGCTAAATGATCATCCCAGTGCTGGCCCCCGAGTGTTAATCAGCATGGAAGGATGTCTCAGAATTGTTTCTTTCAATTGGCAACATAAGTTTAATAGAACTGATAACAATGCATTGGAAAACCTGCAGAAGGAAAGAACGTTTTGTGGACCATTTGGGGGTTTTTATTCCTGTGGTAGTTTCAAGTTATTAGTTTTTAAAATAAGTACTCTTTTTAATCAGCTGACTTTAAGTTCCAAAAATCAGTACTTTTTAATGGAAACAACTTGACCAAAAATCTGTCACAGAATTTTGAGATCCATTAAAACAAAATTTAATGGGAAAAAAAGAGCATCTGCACAGATAATTAGTAGTAATAAGTAAAGTTGCTAGATAATCAGTCCATATGAAACATAAATAGCATTCTGCATTACCAGCCACTACAATAAAAACATAATTTTTAAAATATCCTATTCAAACAACAACAGAAAATACAGAGTTTCCACAAATTCAGCTTACACTAAGAGCTACAAGAATTTGTGAAGAATGTGATTGAAGGGCATTACAAGACTGAAATGAATTAAGAGACAAAAGACTCCAGGAACAATGTTTAAAGACAGGTCAGACACTTGGAGAAGGTGTATTTCCCTTGAGTAGAACTGACAGAGGAATAGCATTCATTTTATATATTTTGTCTCTACCAATCAATAAAATAATTCCAAAAAACTCAGTAGAAAAATGTGCAAAATATATGGAAAAGTAATTCATAGAAAGAGGAAAACAGGCCGGGCGCGGTGGCTCACGCCTGTGATCCTGGCACTCTGGGAGGCTGAGGCCAGCCTGAGCAAGAGCGAGACCCTGTCTCTACCAAAAAAAATAGAAAGAAATTATCTGGACAACTAAAAATATATATTAAAAAAAATTAGCCGGGCATGGTGGCGCATGCCTGTAGTCCCAGCTACTCAGGAGGCTGAGGCAGGAGGATCACTTGAGCCCAGGAGTTTGAGGTTGCTGTGAGCTAGGCTGATGCCACGGCACTCACTCTAGCCAGGGCAACAAAGCGAGACTCTGTCTCAAAAAAAAAAAAAAAAAAGGAAAACAATTTTTTAAAAATCTAACCTAAGAACATATCCAGAAGGCTGAGAGCAATCTTACTAGGGGAAGGGGTGATGTGCATTTCCTGGTTTCTCAGTGAAGTCTCCTTAGCACCCTCCTCCCGGGAACCCCATCTTCTTCCTTTCCCTTCCCTGCCTTTCTCTCTCTCCTCCCCGCTCCCTCCCCTCCCTCTCCTTCCCCTACTCCCCTCTCTTCCTTCACAGTCTCTCCCTCCCTATTCCCTTCCTCCCCCTTCTCCTATACCGAATGTGTGATGTGAAACGACTCACCTGTACCTACCTACCTTGCCTGGAAGAAACAGCATCAAGCTTTTCATAGAGCAGGAGATGACAAACTAATGTTCACAAGCCAAATCAAGTGTGAGGCTTGTTTTTGTACTGCCTTGGAGCTAAGAATGGTTTTTACATTTTTAGAAAGGCTGTTTTAAAAAAAACAACCATGGAAGAATATGCGGCAGAGACCATATGTGGCCCGCAAGCCTAAAATATTTACTATCTGGCCCTTTACAGAAAAACGTTGTCCATCCCTGTTCTAGAGGATTAGTACCTGAAAAGCGTAATTTAGGGATTGAGAAAAAGAAAAGAAATTTATCTGAGGAATATAAATCCTTCTACTTATCAGGCCCAGAGAGACATTAAAATGAGACCGCAATCGTGCCCTACTCCCCACTTTGAGCTATGTATTCATTTCTTAAAACTGCTTGCTATTGCCTCAAGTAGCTATAAATTAACCTAATAATACCACACTGGACACTATAACGCCCACCCTATGGCTTAATAATGTATAGCCAATCACAAATCAATGTTATTTCTGCAAACCAATGAGAATTCCTTACAAACAACTTTGTATCAGTCCACTTCCTGTCCCCCCTTTTTCACTTTTAGAAGTCCCTTTGAGGCCAGGCACAGTGGCTCCTGCCTGCAATCTCAGCACTTTGGGAGGCAGGAGGATCACTTGAGGCCAGGAGTTTTGAGATCAGCCCCTGTAACATACTAATAGCAAGACCCTGTTTCTACAAAAAAAAAGAAAAATTAGCCGGACGTGGTGGTGCCCACCTGTAGTCCCAGCAGTTCAGGAGGCTGAGGCAGAAGGATGGCTTGAGCCCAGGAGTTTGAGGCTGCAGTGAGCTACGATGACGCGACTGTACTCCAGACTGGGTGGCAGAGTGAGATCCTGTCTCAGAATAAAAAAACAAACACATTTGTGACTGCTGCTAGAGAATGAATTCAGGGCAACTTGAGTCTATGCTCCCAGGTTGCAGTTCTCAAGCTTGGCCCAAATAAACTCTTACTTACATTAATTTTGCCTCAGCCTCTTCCTTTTAGTAGGACAAAATCATAAATTCATGATTCCTACATAAATATTTAACTTTTAAAAAATAATATGCACACCTGTTTGCCATCCCTTTGCTATCCAGCCCTTTCTCTTTCAGTGAAGGAGGGTCCTCTGGTCAGATATGCAGGGGATCTTTCAGCCCCACTCTAACATCCCCCTCCAAGTTGCACCCACTAAAACAGCTGAATTGAAACATAGTGAAAATACCATATGCTGGTGAGGATGCAGAGAAAACAGATCTCTCATTCATTCTGGTGGGAATGTAAAATGGCACAGCCACTCTGGAAAATGGTTTGGCAGTTTCTTTAAAAAACGAAATATGCGCTTACCATATAACTTAACAGTTGCACCCCTAGGCAGTTATCCCAGAGAAATGAAAATTTATGTCTCTACAAAAACCTGTACAATATGACTCATTTGTGATATCTTTATTTGTAACAGCCAAAAACTAGAAACAATAAAAATGTTCCTCAGTAGGTGAAGGGTTAACAAACTGGTATATCCATACTTGAAACTCAGCGATAGAAAAGAACGTACTATTGATACACGCAACTTGGATGGATCTCAAAGGCATATGCCGAGTGAAAAAAAAAAAGCCAATCTCAAAAGGTCACATACTACATGATTAAACTTATATAGAATTCTTGAAATGACAAAATTGCAGATGTGGAAAACAGACGGGCCAGGAGTTAGGGAAAGGGGTGGGAGGAGAGAGGGATGGCTGTGAGTGTAGAGAGGGAGCACATCTTTGTCCTGAGGGAACAGGTCAATGTTTCAACTGCCTGCCAGGTACAGAAATCTACACTTGAGAAAATAACACAGAACAAGGCGTGTACAATGTATCAATGTCAATTTCCTGCTCAGCAGGAAACTTTTTCAAAAAATGCTTCCTTTGGTTCTATAATTATTTGAAAGAAAAAGTTTTAAAAATTTATTAACAAAAATATAAATTTCTGGAGTGTGGAGATGTTATCACCTTTGTACCTCGCATGTTACTTTTCGTAGTAAATTCATGCATAGTGACTTAAGAGAGCACAGTAGGGACAACTGTCTGGTCCACATGCATTAACGTGGATATCATATAAATCCTGCGAAAAGTAACTGGACAGTTGCATAGCAAGGGATCAGGATCACGTTGTGGCAACAGGGTGTAGCTGTGGCTCACACCTGTAATCCCAACACTGTGGGAGGCCCAGGCGGGAGGATCCCTTGGGGTCAAGAGTTCAAGACATTATGGCAACAAACTCCTCTAACACCCACTATTAAATCTAGTCCTCAAGTCCCAAAATGCAGAGAGAATTTCTAAAGCATTCGAGCTAATAATATGAAGATACTTTTAAAGTATTATTTGATAATATAATATGAAAATAATAAAATACTATTAGAAAATAGAACTAGAGCAGAAAAAAGCATGAATATCAACATCATAAAAAAACAGAAGGAATTTAATACAGGGAATTTTTTTTTGCACAGGTGATAGAAGAGTCAAGAAACCAATCAGTGAATGCTGAAGTAACCCAAAGATTAACGACACCAGGAAGGTATTACCATCTTCAAGATGGAAAGACAAGGAGAAAAGGCAGTGATACCAGAAGGGCTTGGATTGCGCTATGGAAAATAGAGTCAATAGAAATGTGACTAATGAGAACAATACCAAAGGGTGGGAGTGTTGCAGAAATATCCTGACATTTCTCCTCCTACCTGCAATCTCGGGCTAGTGCCTTGCGTTCATGAACCCGCAATGAGAACGTTGTCCTACGCAGGTTCTGCTGCCCACCCCGAGAACCAAACTCGAAAAGTGAGCACTGGTGAAGGAAAGGTGGTTTATTTAAGTGCCAGGAGCTTAAGGAGACGGCGGACTATTGTCCCGAAGACCATCTCTCCTCTGCTTGCTGAGTAATGTACAAAGGGAAGGTGCAGAGGGGATTAGTGGCAGAAAGCAAGCTGTGTGCAAGTCACCATGACTTGCTCGGTGACTGTCAGCAAACAGTAGGTCCTCTGGTGGATCTTGTCATCAGCTGTCTGAGGTCGGCCTATTCCAGACTCTTGATCAGCCCTACTAGACCTAATGTTCTCTTCTCATATACAAATTTTTTTAAATAGACTATTTTTTAGAGCAGTTTTTGGTTCAAAGTAAAATTGACCAGTTAATACAGAGAGATCCTATATACCTCCTGCCCCCTACCCACAGCCTCCCCCACTGTGAATATCTCACATCAAAGTGGTCTGTTTGTTACAATTGATGAACCTACAGTGACACGTCATTGTACAAATATTTTGACATACCATTTATTGTCCTGTTACAAAATTCACAGTATATATGATTGACCTAGAATCATAATTTTAAAAAACAAATAATATAATTTCATGACTAGAAAAAAGGACAAAATAAAAATAACATTATTTATAATTTTAAAAATGCAATCCAATATGTAAATAATCAAGAAATGCAACTTCAGAAGATAATAGATGTTTGTATGCACTTGTAATAATAAGTGGGTATTTAAACTCAGTAAGAAGACAAGAAGCCATTATGAACAAGATGTAGAAGAAACAAAAGTGCAGATGATAAAAACAATAAAAACGGAGTAGATTTGCTTACAATAAGAGAAAGAGAAATGTAATCTATCAGGCCAAAATAAATAACAAACCATAAAGGTAGAAAAAATAAGCTCATGTGATATACTCTAAAATAAACTTAGTTGTAGCATAAAAGGAGAGAATATAAGAAAGAGATGAAAGGGACGATGGAGCAAAAGAAATATTTGAAGTAATAATGGCTGATAATTTTCCAAAATTAACAACAGACACCAAACCACAGATCTAGGAAGCTCAGAGAACAACAATACCAAAAAGTCCTACCCATAAGAACTTCTACAAATGAACATCAACAGAAAAAAAACAAACCCATTAAAAAATGGGCTCAAAGAAAAAAATTAGTCACCCAAGAATTCTATATCCAGAAAAATTAACTTTCAAAAACAAAGGAGAAATTAAGACATTCCCAGATAAACAAAGCTGAAGGAGTTTGTTGCTAGTATACTTGCCCTACAAAAAACACTAAAGAGAGTCTGTGATGGTTAATTTAATGTGTCAGCTTGACTGGGTTAAGGGGGATCCACATAGCTGGTAAAACATTATTTCTAAGTATATTCGTGAAGGTGTTTGCGAATGAGTGAAATCAATAACTCAGGAACAGAAAACCAAATACCACATGTTCTCACTCATAAGTAGGAGTGGAGCTGTGTGTATGCATGATCATACGGAGTAGAATAATGGATATTGGAGACTCAGAAGCGAGGGCGGGTGGAGGGGGGCAACAGATGAAAAATTACCAATTGGGTACATGTACACTGTACTGGTGATGGGTACACTGAAAGCCCAGACCTCACCATTATACAATATATTCATGTAACAAACTCCATTTGTACCCCTTAAATCTATTGAAATAAAAAAAAATTTTTTAAGTATAGTGTAATACCACAACCAAGATATTGACGTAACATTACGTTTTGAGAATGGTTGAAAATGAACTTATATGGTTTGTTGTTAATAGTCCTTCAATTCTCTGGAATCTGGACCATGTTAACATGCTTTCTTAGAATCAGAATGTCAGAGCTTGAGAGTACGTTAGCAATCGCCTTTTGTAAACAAGTAAAATAGGGGTGGATATTCCAAAAAAAGTGAATGAGGAATTGAAACCAGTTCTCTATTGTTTTTCTCCCTACACAAATAGCACTTCCTACATAAAAACAGCTGATCCTGCATAGCTAGAAATAAATCCACGACAGAATCCTCGTGATTGCAATCCAGTTGTGTAGATAAGGTGTGTACACATGAAATCATACCCAAACTGCCCTGCAGTAAATTCTAAATGCTTGATAAGTAATAGGAAAATCAATTGCTTGGGAACATGTGGTGGGAGTGGAAATTATTTTATTTTAAATAACATCTATTTACACTTCATGCTTTTATTTTTTTATTATTTTTTTGAGACAGGGTCTCGTTCTGTTGCCCTTGGTAGAATGCAGTGGCATCAGCCTAGCTCACCACAACCTGAAACTCCTGGGCTCAAGCCATCCTCCTGCCTCAGCCTCCCACGTAGTTGGGACTACAGGTGTGCGCCACTGTCATTGGGATTTTCATAGGGATTACATGAAATCTGTAGGTCACTTTTGGTAGTATTGACATCTTAACAATATTAAGTTTTCCAATCCATGAATGTGTAATATCTTTCCTTGAATTTGTGTCTTTCCTTTAATTTCTATCTTATCTCTTTCAGCGACCGTTTGCAATTTTCAATGTACAGGTCTTTAGCCTATTTGGTTAAATTTATTCCTAAGTATTTTATTCTTTTTGACACAATTGTAAATGGAATTGTCCTCCTAATTTACCTTTCGGATTTTTCATTGTTGGTGTATAGGAATGCAGCTGATCTTTTCATGTTGGTTTTGTATCCTGATACTTTGCTGAAATTGTCTATTAGTTGCAACAGAAATTTTGTGGAATCTTTAGGGTTTTCTATGTATAAGATCATATAGTCTTGAAAAGAGATAGTTGTACTTTCTTTCCAATTCAAATATCTTTTCTTTCTTTTTTTTTTTGAATTTTTTTGTCTTTTAAAAAAAATGTTTTTTTGTTTTTCCCATGACCTCAAATGTGAATTTGGTTATCTTTTTTTCTTTTCTTGCTTAATTGGTCTGGCTAGGACTTCTATTATGATATTAAATAGAATTAATGAAAGCAGACATCCTTGTCTTGTTTCTTTTCAGATTGTTCATTTTTAGTCTATAAGAAATATTACTGATTTTTGTGTGTTGATTTTGTATTCTGCAACTTTGCTGAAATTGGCTATTTGGCTTATTCCTGATCTGAGAGAAAAGTGTTGGAGTATTTCACCATGGAATATGATGTTAACTGTGGATTTTTCTTTTTTCTTTTTTTCTTTTTTTTCCCCCTTTCAAAAGGAGGACTTAGGGAAATTGTGGATTTTTCATATACAGCTTTTATTATGTTATAGTAATTTCTTTCCATTCTTAGTATATTGAAAATTTTTTTATCATTGAAGAGCATTGCATTTTGTCAAATATTTTTTCTGCATCGATTAAAATGATCATGTATTTTTAATGTGATTTATTACATTTATTGATTTTTCTTATGTTGAGCCATCCTCGCATCCCAGGAATAAATGCCACTTGGTCATGGTGTATAATCCTTCTAATGTGCTGTTCAATTCTGTTTTGTAGTACTTTTGTTGAGGATTTTTGTATCAATATTCATCAGGGATATTGGTCTGTAGTTTTCTTTTCTTGTATTATCTTTGTCTGTCTGGTATCAGAGTAATGCTGATCTCACAGAATAAATTCCGAAATATTTCCTCTTCTTTACTTCTTTGAAAGAGTTTGTGGGTATTGGTGTTTGTTAATTCTTCCATAAATTTTTGGTAGAATTCACCAGTGAACCTTTCTGGTCCTGGGCTTTTCTTTTTTGGAAGTTTTAAATTACTGATTCAATCTTCTTGCTAGTAATAGTTCTGTTCAGATTTGTTATTTTGTCATTACTCATTCTTGGTAGGTTGTGCATTTCTAGTAATTTATCCTTTTTATGTAGGTTATCCACTTTTTGGTGTACAATTGTTCACAATATACTCTTATAATTCTTTTTATTTCTGTAGAATTTGTCGTGATGTCCTCTGTTTCATTCTCTGATTTTAGTTATTTGAGGTTTTTTGGTTTATGGTTGTTTGTTTTTTAGAAACAAGGTCTCGCTATGTTGCCCAGGCTGCTATTGAACTCCTGGCTTCAAGCGATCCTCCCACCTCAGCCTCCCAAAGTTTTGGAATTACAGGCGTGAGCCACCATGCCTGGCCTGAGTCTTCTTTTTATCTTAGTCAATGTAGCTAAAAATCAATTTGGTTGATCTTTTCAAAAAGACAACATTTAGTTTCATTAATTTCCGCTCTTTTTTTCTATTCTCTATTTTGTTTATCTCTGCTCTAATCTTTATTATTTCCTTCCTTCTGCTAGCTTTGGTTTTAGTTGTTCTTCTTTTTCTAGTTCCTTAATGTGTATAGTTGTTGGTTTGAGACCGTTCTT